>JABUQX010042131.1:0-28942 GCA_015478945.1 Trachelipus rathkii
CCGTGAAGTAAGCCCTCATTTATTTATAGGGAATATAAAAAACCCAACTCCAAAAGAAACCCAATTAAAGCTTATACCAACCCCTGAAGAAGGGTCAAATACTGAGAATAGATTTGTTATCATTTTCATGAATATCTTAACTTATTAACCTTGATATTTTTCCTATTTAAACTCTTGCTAACTGAGAAATAAACTAAAATTATATATATTATTGTAAGACCTAAAACCACTATTAATAACCTTACCCAAGGAAGTGGACTTATCTGAGGGATATGCTTAAACTTAAGATTGACAACCTTATATTATTTAATTAAACTAACTTTTTGTAAGAAGAATAAAAACCTCCCGCCTACCCTCAGCCAACTTGTGAACCTTCTAACCAAGATAAGAATGGTTTTAACAAAACCACTTCTAAAACAATAGGTATAAATCTGTGGTTAGCTCCACAAATCTCAGAACACTGCCCGTACAATACACCCGTGCGTTCAGTCAAAAACCTTAGTTGGTTTAACCGTCCTGGCACAGCATCAACTTTTACCCCTAGTCTAGGGACAGTCCAAGAATGGATTACATCAGAAGCTGAGGCCAGGACACGGATCTGTGTTAAAAACGGCACAACAGTCCGATGGTCTACCTCTAATACACGGAAACCACCTTCTCTCAATTCTTTTTCAGGTATTATGTATGCATCAAACTCTATAGCCTTAAAATCCGAATATTCATATCTTCAATACCACTGGTGCCCAATAACCTTGATCGTTAACCTAGGCGTTCTTACCTCATCCAGCAGATAAAGAAGGTGTAGGGAGGGGAGAGCAATAAATAGTAAAATTAACGCAGGTAAAACAGTTCAAATTATTTCAATTAATTGGCTCTCCAATAAGGACCGGTTAACAAAACCCCCCACCACCATCCTTAACATAATATAACCAACTACTCTGATAATTAAAGTAATAATAATTATGGTATGATCATGAAAAAAGATCAGCTGCCTTATTAAAGGAGAAACCCTATCTTGCAAACCAAACCTCCTTCACCAAGGTATCTTTTAAGGTCTCTACCTTTTAAGGATTTTAACTCCTTTACACTCAATTGCTGCTTAGAGTTAAAAAGTTCTTATAGGAATTTCATCATACCTATGATCCGCAGGTGGGTTGGGGTGGAATCACTCTAAAGAGGATCTTAACCTTTCCAGAGCTATATAATAACGCTCTGCTAAAAGAGCCTCTCAAATAATCAACAAAAATATTATTACAGAAACAACAGAAAGCAAAGACCCAATAGACGATACTAGATTTCAAAACCTATAAACATCCGGGTAGTCAGAATAACGACGCGGTATTCCTCCCAACCCTAAGAAATGTTGAGGGAAAAATGTGAGATTTACTCCAATAAACATTACCAGAAATTGAACCTTTAATCAAAAGCTCCTTATCCTTAACCCAGTAAATAAAGGAAACCAATGTACCACCCCCCCAAAAATAGCAAATACTGCCCCTATAGATAAAACATAATGGAAATGGGCTACTACATAATAAGTATCATGTAAAATGATATCAATAGATGAATTAGCTAGGATTACCCCTGTTAACCCCCCTAATGTAAATAAAAAAATAAAACCTAAAGCCCATAATAGAGCGGGTCTAAACCTTAAATGAGCCCCATGTAAAGTTCTCAGCCAACTAAAAATCTTAATACCAGTAGGGACAGCAATAATTATAGTAGCTGAAGTAAAATAAGCACGAGTATCAACATCTATCCCTACTGTAAATATATGATGAGCTCATACAACAAACCCTAATACACCAATAGCAATTATCGCATAAATTATCCCTAAAGTACCAAAAGCTTCTTTTTTATTAGACTCCTGTCTAACAATATGAGAAATTATCCCAAATGCGGGTAAAATTAAAATATAAACCTCAGGATGTCCGAAAAATCAAAATAAGTGTTGGTACAAGATAGGATCTCCTCCCCCCCTAGGGTCGAAAAAAGAGGTGTTCAGATTACGGTCTGTTAATAACATAGTAATGGCCCCTGCTAAAACTGGTAGTGAAAGTAACAAGAGAATTGCTGTAATTAACACTGACCAAACAAATAGAGGGACACGATCTATCCTTATCCCCTCTGCTCGTATATTAATTACAGTAGTAATAAAATTTACAGCTCCTAAAATTGAAGAAGCTCCAGCCAAATGAAGGGAAAAAATCCCTAAATCTACTGAAGCCCCTCTATGGGCAATTCCACTTGCCAAAGGTGGGTAGACAGTCCAGCCAGTCCCAACACCTCTTTCAACTAAACCTCTTCTTAATAACAAAATTAGTGATGGGGGAAGAAGCCAAAATCTTATATTATTTATACGCGGAAAAGCTATATCAGGGGCCCCTAATATTAAAGGTACTAATCAATTACCAAAGCCTCCAATTATAATAGGTATAACTATAAAAAAAATTATTACAAAAGCATGAGCAGTAACAATCACATTATAAATCTGATCGTCTCCAATTAACCTCCCAGGGTTTCCTAACTCAGTTCGAATAATTATCCTAAGGGCTGTTCCAACAGCCCCTGCTCAAGCACCAAATACAAAATACAATGTCCCAATATCTTTATGATTTGTGGAATAAAATCAGCGTTGCATATTGTAAAAGCTATAAAGCGATAGGTTGTAAACCTGTAGAAGAGTTAGGTTTAAAAATCCTCAAGCTGCAAACCTGAGTTCACAATTTATTGTAAAAGCCTGATTATATAAACCAGATAACAAAAGCCGGTATAATTCATAATCCTAGGATCCTAGTAAAAAGCACAAAACTAACAACTATTAAATCAATAAAACGTTGTTGAATTAATGGATTTTCTCAAACAAAAATCAGATGAGGGATTCCTAATGTAATATAGTAGAATAGTGTAATTGATCTTATAAAAATAAGGACCATTAACGCGAAAGGATCCATAAATGGACCAACCAAATAAAGTAATCAACATTTAACGAAAAATCCTAAAAAAGGAGGCACCCCTCCTAAAGAAAATAACCCAACTCCAAAAACAAAACCATGCCAAAATGGGGTTTCCGGTCTATAAAGCTGTGTTAAATTATAAATCCTGTAAAAGTAAACTAATACTACAACTGAAGTTAGTATTATGCAATATATTCTAAAATAAACTGCCCAACTCATGCTATGATTAATCAAAGGTATTATCACCCATCCTATATGATTAATAGAAGAATAAATCAAAACACCTCGTACTTTTAACTCATTTAATCCCCCTAATGCCCCCACTACCCCTCTTATAATGATAGTTAAATATATAAATTGCCCTAACATAAACAAATCACAATGGTATAACAAAGATAAAGGGGCAATTTTTTGTAAGGTTCTTAAAACAACGAACTCAGACCATTTAATTTGAGAAGCTACTACAGGGTATCAAAAATGGAAAGGAGCCACTCCGGCTTTGAGTAATAACCCCACCCTTATATAAAGCTTTAACGTAAGATCATAACTTCAAATATCTAACCCCCTAATTAAAAGTAAAAGAGACCCAGTAGCTTGAGCTAAAAAATAAAAAATACAAGCCATTCCCCCTGTCTTTCCTTTAACTAAAAAAGGGATAAAACATATTAAGTTTATTTCTAATCCTATTCAAACCCCCACCCATCTTCTTCTATAAATTGTAATTCAAATCCCTACTAATATACCTGCCACAAAAAAAAACCTAAAAGGTGTTCTAAGCATAATTCAGAGGTCAAACCATCAATGGGGTATGAACCCACTAGCTTTTTTAGCTTATCTTAAATTATTATTTATCTTATTTTAAATAATTTTTGAATATTTTTTAAGTGTTAATTGCACGTTAGGTTTTGAACTTAAAAGTCCTCCTTTAATTTATTGTGTTATCCAATAATTATTTTTAGAATTGTGTTATTTACCTCAAGGGAAATAAAATAAACTAATTAATAATTTTATACCTTTAGTATCAGGGGGACTTAACCTATATTTGGTATTATACCTTGAAAAGGATAGAGCTATTTGTATCTCATATCTAGGTTTCAGTCTATTTAGTTATATACTTCTAGAAAAGATATTTTAACATTATCCTTATATCCAGCTAGCTTTTAAATAATTAAATTACACTTTTTAAAAAATGATCTTCTATTGAATAAATTTTAGGAAACCTAAAACCTTTAAAAGAATTAATATTATTATTTAAACAGGCGTTTCATATTCTAACCTCCAACCAATATAAATTCTTATTACCTAAGCTTTTCTAATTAATTTAAAATTTAATAATAGGTCTATTAGTAAAAATTTTTTATTATTGAATTTAAATGTTATTTTAAATCTAAGTCCAACTAGCAAAAACTAGACTATTTGTTTCTTCGCCTGTTTAACAAAAACAACTCTTTTATTTACCATTCAAGGTAGGACCTGCTCACTGATGATTAAAAGCCGCAGTATCATGACTGTGCTAAGGTAGCATAATAATTAGTTGTTTAATTGACCACTGGAATGAAGGGTCTGACGAAAGAATAATTTTCTTCTTGTTTTTTGAAATTAATAAGTAAATAAAAAAGTTTATCTACCTTAGATAGACGATAAGACCCTAAAACCTTTTAAGAGTGTTACTCTTTTTGCTGGGGAGGCAAATTATATCTCATAATTTAATATAACAAAATGAATGGGTATACTCAACTTAAATTAAACCCAAAAAGGTACTTTAGGGATAACAGCATAATTTTTATATAGAGTTACTTATCGACATAAAAGATTATGACCTCGATGTTGAATTGATATTACTTTTCTAAGCAGCCCTAGAAATTCGTAGGTCTGTTCGACCTTTAATTTATCACATGATTTGAGTTCAAACCGGCGTGAGCCAGGTTGGATTCTATCTTCTAGTAAACTTGTATTTATCTAGTACGTAAGGACTTTTAAATAATAATTTTTAATAAACTTTCGTTAAATTATCTATCGGATGTTTTCAAAACATCTACTTTAGTTTAGCTACCTTTTATTAAAATTTTTTTAAAGGACCTTCATATCTCTTTACTAATCCACATACGCATCTTAAAGTTAACAACAAATAGCCTACAACAAATAAATATAATTTATATCTACTATTAGATATCAAGAGATAAACAGACCCCTCACTCCCTACCGAAAATCTATCTGCCTTAAAAAGAACTATTGACCCTCTGTCTATTTTTAAAAAAAATACTACTACGATTAAACACCTTGCAATTTTTAAATAATTTTCGTAATTATAATTAGTTTTAACTGAAGGAGCTAGTCCTCTTACATATACAAAAACCACTAATATTCCTCCTAAAAATACTAAAAATAAAATATAAGAGTATCAAACTCTCACTATTAACCTTAAAAAAATAACTATAATAAATGATAATAAAACTAGAAAAGCGACTAAAATTTGAGGGCCTTCTACTAAAATTATTAAGCAGGATAGTGCTATACAAGCTATTATAAAAAACATTATTTCAGAAATTAGTTTAAATAAAACATTAGTTTTGGATACTAAAATTTAACTATTATATTACAGATATCTTTTTTAACATCTAACTACATATTTTTTCTTTCTATATTGACTTTTGTTTTTGTATTCAAACATTTACTATCTTCGTTAATTTGTTTGGAGTGTATAACATTAATTATTTATCTAAAAATCTCCTTAATCTCCTTTTCATTTCCTTATGAAACATTTTATTGCTTTATATATATCTCAATTGCGGTGTGCGAAGCAGCTTTAGGGCTCAGTATTGTTATTCTTTACACCCTTAAGAAAGGAAATGAAATAATTAAACCATTATAATGATAAAAATTTGTATTTTATTAATAATATCTTTGACTCTGCCTTTTACTTTGTATTCTTTTATTAGCTTGTTATTAATTATATTAACTATTATAGCTTTTTTCTTAAGACATTATCAAGATATTTTTTTACTTCATAAACTATTATTTTTAGATTCTCTTTCTTTTTCATTAATTAATCTAACTATTTTAATTATGGCTTTAAGAACCTTGGCAAGTGTTTCAAATAGAAATATTATTAGGTACAAAAAAACCTTTATCATAGTTTTAATTTCATTATCATTAATTTTAATTTTAACCTTCAGAACTGTAAATTTAATTTTATTTTATACCTTATTTGAAGCCTCTCTGATCCCCACCTTTATATTAATTTTAGGTTGAGGAAACCAACCTGAACGTGTGCAAGCCGGGGTGTATTTATTAATTTATATAGTTTTTGCTTCCCTTCCTTTACTAATTGGTATTTTAATTTGAGTTGACTCAACAAAAACATCTAACCTCTTAATTGTATTTCTTTATCCTAGAAATCATATTATTTCAAACCTTATATCATTTGCCCTTATTTTTGCCTTTTCGGTTAAACTTCCTCTATACCTGATCCATTTATGACTCCCTAAAGCTCATGTTGAAGCCCCTGTGGCTGGTTCTATAATTCTAGCTGCTATTCTTTTGAAATTAGGAGGGTATGGTATCTTTCGATTTTCTAATGGTATAGAACATATATTTTATAACATCAGCCCTTTTATATTGAGCTGGTCTCTTTCAGGAGGAGTCCTTGTATCTCTAGTTTGTTTATTCCAAAGGGACATTAAATTTTTAATTGCTTTATCTTCTGTTGCTCATATATCTTTAGTAATAGCAGGTGCGTTAACCTTTTCATCTTGAGGTATTAATGGGGCTCAATTTATTATAATTGGGCATGGATTTTGCTCCTCAGGATTATTTTGTATTGCTAATATAATTTACGAACGGACTAACACCCGTAGATTGTTTTTATTAAAAGGGCTTCAATCCCCTAATCCACATACGCATCTTAAAGTTAACAACAAATAGCCTACAACAAATAAATATAATTTATATCTACTATTAGATATCAAGAGATAAACAGACCCCTCACTCCCTACCGAAAATCTATCTGCCTTAAAAAGAACTATTGACCCTCTGTCTATTTTTAAAAAAAATACTACTACGATTAAACACCTTGCAATTTTTAAATAATTTTCGTAATTATAATTAGTTTTAACTGAAGGAGCTAGTCCTCTTACATATACAAAAACCACTAATATTCCTCCTAAAAATACTAAAAATAAAATATAAGAGTATCAAACTCTCACTATTAACCTTAAAAAAATAACTATAATAAATGATAATAAAACTAGAAAAGCGACTAAAATTTGAGGGCCTTCTACTAAAATTATTAAGCAGGATAGTGCTATACAAGCTATTATAAAAAACATTATTTCAGAAATTAGTTTAAATAAAACATTAGTTTTGGATACTAAAATTTAACTATTATATTACAGATATCTTTTTTAACATCTAACTACATATTTTTTCTTTCTATATTGACTTTTGTTTTTGTATTCAAACATTTACTATCTTCGTTAATTTGTTTGGAGTGTATAACATTAATTATTTATCTAAAAATCTCCTTAATCTCCTTTTCATTTCCTTATGAAACATTTTATTGCTTTATATATATCTCAATTGCGGTGTGCGAAGCAGCTTTAGGGCTCAGTATTGTTATTCTTTACACCCTTAAGAAAGGAAATGAAATAATTAAACCATTATAATGATAAAAATTTGTATTTTATTAATAATATCTTTGACTCTGCCTTTTACTTTGTATTCTTTTATTAGCTTGTTATTAATTATATTAACTATTATAGCTTTTTTCTTAAGACATTATCAAGATATTTTTTTACTTCATAAACTATTATTTTTAGATTCTCTTTCTTTTTCATTAATTAATCTAACTATTTTAATTATGGCTTTAAGAACCTTGGCAAGTGTTTCAAATAGAAATATTATTAGGTACAAAAAAACCTTTATCATAGTTTTAATTTCATTATCATTAATTTTAATTTTAACCTTCAGAACTGTAAATTTAATTTTATTTTATACCTTATTTGAAGCCTCTCTGATCCCCACCTTTATATTAATTTTAGGTTGAGGAAACCAACCTGAACGTGTGCAAGCCGGGGTGTATTTATTAATTTATATAGTTTTTGCTTCCCTTCCTTTACTAATTGGTATTTTAATTTGAGTTGACTCAACAAAAACATCTAACCTCTTAATTGTATTTCTTTATCCTAGAAATCATATTATTTCAAACCTTATATCATTTGCCCTTATTTTTGCCTTTTCGGTTAAACTTCCTCTATACCTGATCCATTTATGACTCCCTAAAGCTCATGTTGAAGCCCCTGTGGCTGGTTCTATAATTCTAGCTGCTATTCTTTTGAAATTAGGAGGGTATGGTATCTTTCGATTTTCTAATGGTATAGAACATATATTTTATAACATCAGCCCTTTTATATTGAGCTGGTCTCTTTCAGGAGGAGTCCTTGTATCTCTAGTTTGTTTATTCCAAAGGGACATTAAATTTTTAATTGCTTTATCTTCTGTTGCTCATATATCTTTAGTAATAGCAGGTGCGTTAACCTTTTCATCTTGAGGTATTAATGGGGCTCAATTTATTATAATTGGGCATGGATTTTGCTCCTCAGGATTATTTTGTATTGCTAATATAATTTACGAACGGACTAACTCCCGTAGATTGTTTTTATTAAAAGGGCTTCAATCCCTTTCCCCTTCACTAGCTATAATATGATTCCTCCTTTGTACATCTAATATAGCGGCTCCTCCTACTTTAAACCTTTTGGGAGAAATAAATAGGATTACATCCATTTTTTCTTGAAATTTAAGATTAGCCTTAATTTTAAGGATATTAGTTTTCATATCTGCTTGCTATTCCCTTTTTCTATTTAGGCAAACACAACACGGTAAAACCCCCTCTCTTTTAAAACCTTTCTACCCCCCCTCCTTACGAGAGTGATTAATTTTAACCTTACATTGGGTTCCTTTAAATCTTTTATTTTTAGCTCCTTGGCTATTACAAATTTATTTGTAAGTTAATAATTTATTAAAATATTAAGTTGTGGTCTTAAAAATGAGAATGTAACCTCTTTAATATCTTCAGTATTATGTTCTAAAAACTTCTTTATCAAATATTCGTTATGATAACAACTAATATTATAATTATCACAAGTAGATTTTTTTTTAACCTATTAATTAATCATAAACTTAATACCTCCCTTCTTTTTAAGAAAAAGAAATTTAAACCCTGTCCCCCAAAAGCTTCTGATCACCCAAAATCTATTTTTTTAATTAATAGACTGATAGACTGGCCTGTGTGTCTTAATTTATTACCTCTCAATTTAGATATATTTCATATTAGTAAATATATGTCAACTTGGGCTAAACCTTTTATTAATACTAGTCTTTTTAGGTTCCTTACTCTTCATATTAAACCAATAAAAACCCCTAAGATCATTCTCACAAAAGCTAACCATTTTAAATTTATAGAAAGCCTCACTATAACAGGAATTGGTATTACCACCCAAAGTAAAATAGCCCCTCTAATCAAAGATATAGTTATTAACCCAATCTTAGATCTTAATATTACTCAATCTTTCTCTTCTCTAGAACTTACTAAAGCTTGATTTGAAAAAATATTAAATCTCAAAAATATTAATCGAAACGAGTATCTAGCTGATAGCCCTACTACTATTATTAAAAATCTATAGAATATTAAAAAGTTATCCGTTATCATTATAGATTCAATAATTAAATCTTTAGAATAAAATCCTGATAAAAAGGGTACTCCGCATAAGGCTAAACTTGATAAATTTATAACTATTCCAGTAATAGGAAGGTTAAAAATTATCCCCCCCATCTTACGAATATCTTGAGAGTCATTTATTCTATGAATAATTTTTCCTCTACATATAAATAATAAAGCTTTAAACACTGCATGGATAAGTAAATGGACAAAAGCTAACTGTGAAAACCCTATTGATAAAGTTCTAACTATAATACCCAGCTGGCTTAAAGTAGATAAAGCGACTACCTTTTTAAAATCAACCTCTACTAAAGCTCTTAATCTTGCTATAAGAGTAGTTATTAAACCTAAATAAATTAAAAAATTCATAATTTTAGAGCCTATTAATAATCTTTCAAAACGAATCAATAAATAGACCCCAGCTGTTACCAAAGTAGAGGAATGTACTAAAGCCCTTACAGGAGTTGGAGCTGCTATTGCTGCTGGTAGCCAAGCAGAAAATGGAATTTGAGCTCTTTTAGTAATAGCAGCTAACCTCACCAACCATATAACTAACTCACCTTTATTTATTAATATAAATATGTATCTCCATCTCCCTAATTCAACTAAACAAGCAATACTTAATAATAAAGCCGCGTCTCCTACACGATTTCTTAAAGCTGTTACTATCCCCGCTCTCCCGGATTTCTCATTTTTATAGAAGATAACTAGAATATAAGAAGTCACCCCTAGTCCATCCCACCCTAATATTATCCTTACTAAGTTTAAACTAAAAACTAAAAAAAATATCCTAACCACAAATATAAAAACTAATATCATAAATAAACGAAAATTCAAACTAGCTTTTATATAACTACCACTATAAAAAAAAATTGAGCTTGAAATTAGTGCAATAAAACCAAAAAAAATAACAGATATTCAATCAATATAAAAATTAAATAGTATTCTTACCCTTCCTCTTCTTAAAATTCCCCACTCTAAAACATAACTTTTACCTGAAACTATTAAATCTAGGCCAAAAATTATAGACAATAATATAAAAACTATTATTATAAGTATTATCCATACATTTTCCTTTTCTAAAAAAAATATTCACTATAGTTTATATTTAAAACACTATTTTTGTAATATAGAAATCTTTTAATTCATTTAAACCATCGCAAAATAAACCCTTTAATAAAAATTTTAAACTCTACTCTAATTGACATGCCTTCCCCCTTAAATATTTCTTTCTGGTGAAATTTTGGCTCCTTATTAGGTTTGTGTTTAATATTACAGATTATCACCGGTATATTCTTGGCTATGCATTACTCAGGACATGTAGATTTAGCTTTTGATAATATTACTTATATCTGCCGGGATGTAAACAATGGTTGGCTAATTCGAACATTTCACGCTAACGGAGCCTCTATATTCTTTATTTGTCTTTACCTCCATATTGGACGAGGTATGTATTACAGTTCTTATACCCTTACCCATACCTGAATATTAGGAACCTCTATTTTATTTCTAACAATAGCTACAGCCTTTTTAGGGTACGTTCTCCCTTGAGGACAGATATCTTTATGAGGGGCTTCTGTAATTACAAACCTATTATCAACAATCCCTTATATAGGAACAAACCTAGTTCAATGGTTGTGGGGGGGATTCGCAGTAAGAACCCCTACTTTAACACGATTCTTCACCCTACATTTTCTTCTCCCTTATGTAATTTTTGCTATAGCAGCCTTACATATTATATTCCTTCATCAAACAGGCTCTAGTAATCCCTTGGGGTTAAAAAGAAACTCTCTTAAATTAACTCTCCATCCTTATTTTACAATGAAAGACATTATCGGAGTATTATTATTTATTTTAGTACTAACCTCTATGTGCTTATGAAACCCTTATATATTAGGAGACCCGGAAAATTTTAACCTGGCTAACCCTTTAAACTCTCCCCCTCATATTCAACCAGAGTGATATTATCTATTTGCCTACGCTATCTTACGTTCCATTCCTAATAAATTAGGAGGTGTAATTGCTTTAGTATTATCTATTATAGTTCTTTATACTCTTCCTTTCTCATCAAAAAAAAAAATTCAATCCCTTCAATTTTACCCTGTAAATCAGTTGCTTTTGTGATCTTTCTTTTCTGTCGCCTCTTTGTTAACATGGATCGGGGCTAAACCAGTAGAAGCCCCTTATATTATTACAGGCCAAATTCTAACAATTATATATTTTAGGTTCTTTATAATTGAGCCTATATTATCTAAAACTTGAGACCAGATAACTTCGTAAAACCTTGATTAAATAAACCAGGACCCTTTTCATATTCGAAAAAATTATGGTTTTAACCAAATATTATGAGTAAATATACGAATACCCCGACCCCAACAAAAAAGGGAAAGTCGGGGGATATTCGTAGTTTTTCTCGTGAAAATCTGATGACAATAACTGTGGCTAGTTTCTTGGTTAGTACCTGGGTTTTAAATATTTATAGCCTTAGGTAATTTGGCAGGAAAGTGTCGGGCCTGACCTGACAGCCCTGAATCAGCTCCCCGACTCCTGACCCGAGGGATCATCTCATATGACCACTCATATGTTTAAACTCATAATTTCGAATATGGCTGGCCCATCTGATCTCAAGTTTTGTGTATGAACCGATTGCAAAGGGCTTAAAATATGCTCAGTGGCAAATTTGACCTCTGCTAATAATATGAGAATATCTCACGGACTGGCACCCGATCCATGTTGAAAAGAGATTGAAAAGAAAGGATGCAAAAGCGGCACGGGTAGGTGATTTTTGATGAAAGGAAGAGTATAAGGACTATAATAGATGTACTAAGCACGACCTGCCTCCTGAGCCAAGAGATGAGATGGGTGCGTGGGCCCAAACTCTGGTGTATGAGGATTTAAGGTTAGCCAGTGTGGGGTTTTACTTCGTTTTAGTAAAATAAGTAATAACTCTCCGATGTATTTCTTTCGTGTAAAGCTGGGATGTGGCAAGAAGGTTTCTTTGGCCCCGAAGTACCGTGTGAAGGAGGCTGCTGTATGAGGCTGCCTGTAAAGTATGAAAATGTGGTGAAAGTCGATGTTATAGGGTTCTGCCACTAAGATCCCCGCTGCTTCGTGAACGGGTTTGGGGTGTTGATAACTGGAGTTCTTTGAAATCTGTCACGGGAAGAGCACCTAAAGGCTGTGTGTTAGAAATAAAATAGAAGGTTCGGGCCCGTAGTAAGGCGCGTAATACGCTACTCGTCAATATGGTAAAGACTGGAAATAAAGAATATCGTGGCGTGGCGATAACCAACCGTCCCACATCCGGCAGATACTATCGAAAGCTCAATCGGTCCGTTTAAATATTTTGTAGAAGCACTAGCAAATGATATCTGCGTAAAAACAGCGTCATCAGGAGTTATCTGAAGAGCAGTATAAATCATACCCGATATGTAAATGGTAAAGTTTCTGCAAAAATGTGTTTTAAACTATAAACTATAGTAATTTATTTTGGCTAATGGACAGCTAATGGTACCACTAATGGCTATAATTTTGGCCTAGGTAATTTCGAAGTAAAAGTGCTGGTGTAAGAAGAAGAGGGCAAACTCTGTAGTACATATTGATTAAATATCTATTATTTACTATGCATAATTCAATTCCAAGTTAATATACAGATATATAAAAGCAATTCATTTTCGTTTATTGCTGATGACCGAAGACACATGACTGACAGTTGAATCATTTGCAATTTTGCTAAGCTGTCAGAGATAACTATTAGGTGAGATCAGTTACAGGAAACGGAAGCTTCTATTCAGTTCATCTTTATAAAAATAAATCCAGTCTTTAACAAAAGCTCGTGTACTACAGTATTAAGTATTGCTTTTGTTTAGTGAGTAGAGGAAGATGGTATATTACGATAAAAATAAGGTGAGTTGTATGGTGGTGCTGCTGTGCTGAAACTCAGAGATATTTTTATTTCCTGGCGTGTGGCACCAGCCTGTGAGGCTGATTCACTGATTCATTTATTGATTCGTTTTAGTGTATGGGCTCTAAGCCAACGGGCTACGAGCTGACTTGGGCTCAACCTGCGCCAGCAGATTAGAAGCTAGTAGGATGATTTAAGGCCCCAGTCGCTATCTGCAACCAGCTGGTGCTGTCAATAAATTTTCACGGTTTTTATCCTGTCCATACGTGTTTGTGCTGTAGAGGAAAATTGACTAAGCGGAACAAATGATAGTAGGCGGGGGGACTGAGCGGCAGCTTCTATTACTGGAATGGTTATGAAATTTATCGAGACTGGCGCTGCGGGCCTATCGGGATTTTCCTAAGCGTGGTCTATAACGGACAACTTTGTATTCTATGAATTTTGGCAATAGTGGCAGAGCTATCGCTTAGATACTCGTTTCGATTAATATTTTGAAGATTTTATATTTTTCAAATCAACTGTAGGATGAAAAGACCATTGCAGATCTAAGACGGGTTGCTATTTATATCTTTGATTAGAGAGGCTATTACCTTTTTGGTAATACTAATTCTAACCCACTGGTGAACTTTCTGCAAATTTAAAATGATTGCTTTGTGAAAAGAATTGATCTTAGGGATTTTTCTGTTTAACCTTGAGTGAGGCTCTGTGTAATGGAGTTTAGCTTGAGATTGTATATATATTTGTATGAGTATGCTCTATGAGGAGTATTGAACACACGAGATATCGTCTATTATTAAAAATAGATTTTTAGTGATCCTTTTGAAGAACTGAGGACTAAATTTCTTTCTTAAAGAAGGTTATGATTAATTGGGACCAAAAAATCTGCTGATAACCTGTATTGGTTATCATAACAGACTGATAAAGAACTGGAACCACAACAATATTTTAATGAATTATTAACGAGAACTACTTAATGGCAGTGTCGCTGCGATGAAAGGCACAGGGAGTTTCGTTGTTGTACTAATAGAGAGCCAACAGGCAGGTATGAAAACTGGCAATCACCCAGGTCAGGCTGGTAAATTTCGAAAGAGCGGATGTATCATTCTTTCCCCAGCAGGAGGAGCACGCCGGCGCAGGAGGAATTGGGGAAAGTTGCCACAATAAAGAAACGTCTACGGTTATTCCGTTCGTAAGTCTATTGGCAATACAAGAGTCCCATGCCCAGTATGTAAATTGAGCTGATACCTCAGGTATATTGCCGGGCATTAAGAGGCCCAGTATTCGCGAGCAGGCAGGCTAGAAGACCACTGAACCGGCACCAATATAAAGGGCTGATGTTATAAGCCTTATGTTCCTATACACCGTGAGAAAATCATCTCTATTCGAAAATGGCAGCTGGTGAGGAGACTGGCGGCACAGGGGTAAATGGAGAAGTTTAACCGAAAAGGTAAACCTGGGGCAAATATGGAGTTTGAGCTTCAGCTATGTTTCTAGGGCAAAAAAGCTGATAAAAGAGTTGGGTGTTTTTGTTAGTCAATAAATTACTGTGTAAGGAAGGAGGCAAAATATATAGAGGCAGTAAATACACCCAGCTACACGTTCGGGTGGTTCCTCTAAAGGATCGAAGAAAGATACTCCAATAGACATAAAATAAAAATTAAATTTGACGAGGTTAAAAATTAGGTGTAATGACAATGGTAAAACATGATAAGGCTGGCGCCTAATATTGACTACATTTGAAGCAATTCTTAAACCATAATTAAGAATGGTTAAGGTGAATGAGAAAGAGAATCAAATATGGACTAAGTATCTTGACAATATGATGTAAGAAAAGAAACTACTAGTTAATAAATGAAGCTAATAAAATACAAGTAAAGGTAAAGTCAAGATATTATTAATAAAAATACAAATTTATCGTATAATGGTTTATTTCATTTCCTTTCTTAGAATTAACAATACTGACTAAAAGCGCTGCTACCGAAAGCAATAATGTTTCATGAAAGAGGAGAAGATTTTTAGATAGTAATTGTGTTATACGCCAAACAAATCAACGAACAAACAAATGTTTGGTCAAAAACGAGAATGAAGAAAATATAACGGTTAGATGTTGGAACTATCTGCTAATATAATAGTTAGAGACACGGTATCCAGCTAATGTGCGGCGGCTAGGCTGGTATGTTTTTATAATAGCTGGCATAACTTATCTATACTTTAGTAAGAGAACTAAATTTGGTCACTCTGTTTTGACCCATCATTTATTATATTTAAGGTGATGAGGTTGATGCTCTTTGTTTATTTTTGATACAGGAAGGCTGCGGAAGGACAGCTCGCTCCGGACCAAACTAATTATAATTACGAAAATTATTTTAGAGGCAAGATGGTAATCTGGTAGCTGCAAAAATGAACAGAGAGTCAACTGGATAACTGTTTCAGACTGGATTTTCGACGATATCACAATGACGAAACCATAAGTATGACTGACTGTTGTCAAACTATTTGTTATAAGATATGGTGTAGGGTGAGGAATAAAATTTATTAAGGTAGCTAACAAAGTGATGTTTTAATCCGATCAGACAGAGGTATTATTTAAAGGCCTGAGAGTTTACAGAATCCGCGCAACTACACCGATTTGAGCAGATCATGTGATATTAAAGGTGTTTGAATTTACAGAACTGCTTTTAAAAGTGGCTGTCAGTGGCTTATCTGATCGATAGTAACTCATGTAAAGTATGCTGACATTAGGTTATTCATTGCTAGTAAACCATGGTGACACTCCCCAACAAAAAATGTGCACTCTTAAAGGACTCAGGAACATCATATCTAGAGCCAGATCATTTTCTTTCATTTACAAAAACAAGAAAGAGCCAGCTAACTTTCATCAGCACTTCATTCCAGTGATCCAGTAAACAACCCCAGTAACTGCCTGCACGAATGTGACTGCATCATCGGTGTGAATGTTTAAACAAAAGAGTTTTGTTAAACTGAAACTGAAAGAAAGACAAATAGTCTGGTTTTGCTAGTTGAATGGCATTTAGGCTTCAGTAATAAGAATTTTTACTAATGAACCTATTATTAAATTTTAAATTAATTAGAAAAGCTTAGGTAATAAGAATATGAAACGCCTGTTTAAATAATAATATTAATTCTTTTAAAGGTTTTAGGTTTCCTAAAATTTATTCAATAGAAGATCATTTTTTAAAAAGTGTAATTTAATTATTTAAAAGCTAGCTGGATATAAGGATAATGTTAAAATATCTTTTCTAGAAGTATATAACTAAATAGACTGAAACCTAGATATGAGATACAAATAGCTCTATCCTTTTCAAGGTATAATACCAAATATAGGTTAAGTCCCCCTGATACTAAAGGTATAAAATTATTAATTAGTTTATTTTATTTCCCTTGAGGTAAATAACACAATTGGACTTTTAAGTTCAAAACCTAACGTGCAATTAACACTTAAAAAATATTCAAAAATTATTTAAAATAAGATAAATAATAATTTAAGATAAGCTAAAAAAGCTAGTGGGTTCATACCCCATTGATGGTTTGACCTCTGAATTATGCTTAGAACACCTTTTAGGTTTTTTTTTGTGGCAGGTATATTAGTAGGGATTTGAATTACAATTTATAGAAGAAGATGGGTGGGGGTTTGAATAGGATTAGAAATAAACTTAATATGTTTTATCCCTTTTTTAGTTAAAGGAAAGACAGGGGGAATGGCTTGTATTTTTTATTTTTTAGCTCAAGCTACTGGGTCTCTTTTACTTTTAATTAGGGGGTTAGATATTTGAAGTTATGATCTTACGTTAAAGCTTTATATAAGGGTGGGGTTATTACTCAAAGCCGGAGTGGCTCCTTTCCATTTTTGATACCCTGTAGTAGCTTCTCAAATTAAATGGTCTGAGTTCGTTGTTTTAAGAACCTTACAAAAAATTGCCCCTTTATCTTTGTTATACCATTGTGATTTGTTTATGTTAGGGCAATTTATATATTTAACTATCATTATAAGAGGGGTAGTGGGGGCATTAGGGGGATTAAATGAGTTAAAAGTACGAGGTGTTTTGATTTATTCTTCTATTAATCATATAGGATGGGTGATAATACCTTTGATTAATCATAGCATGAGTTGGGCAGTTTATTTTAGAATATATTGCATAATACTAACTTCAGTTGTAGTATTAGTTTACTTTTACAGGATTTATAATTTAACACAGCTTTATAGACCGGAAACCCCATTTTGGCATGGTTTTGTTTTTGGAGTTGGGTTATTTTCTTTAGGAGGGGTGCCTCCTTTTTTAGGATTTTTCGTTAAATGTTGATTACTTTATTTGGTTGGTCCATTTATGGATCCTTTCGCGTTAATGGTCCTTATTTTTATAAGATCAATTACACTATTCTACTATATTACATTAGGAATCCCTCATCTGATTTTTGTTTGAGAAAATCCATTAATTCAACAACGTTTTATTGATTTAATAGTTGTTAGTTTTGTGCTTTTTACTAGGATCCTAGGATTATGAATTATACCGGCTTTTGTTATCTGGTTTATATAATCAGGCTTTTACAATAAATTGTGAACTCAGGTTTGCAGCTTGAGGATTTTTAAACCTAACTCTTCTACAGGTTTACAACCTATCGCTTTATAGCTTTTACAATATGCAACGCTGATTTTATTCCACAAATCATAAAGATATTGGGACATTGTATTTTGTATTTGGTGCTTGAGCAGGGGCTGTTGGAACAGCCCTTAGGATAATTATTCGAACTGAGTTAGGAAACCCTGGGAGGTTAATTGGAGACGATCAGATTTATAATGTGATTGTTACTGCTCATGCTTTTGTAATAATTTTTTTTATAGTTATACCTATTATAATTGGAGGCTTTGGTAATTGATTAGTACCTTTAATATTAGGGGCCCCTGATATAGCTTTTCCGCGTATAAATAATATAAGATTTTGGCTTCTTCCCCCATCACTAATTTTGTTATTAAGAAGAGGTTTAGTTGAAAGAGGTGTTGGGACTGGCTGGACTGTCTACCCACCTTTGGCAAGTGGAATTGCCCATAGAGGGGCTTCAGTAGATTTAGGGATTTTTTCCCTTCATTTGGCTGGAGCTTCTTCAATTTTAGGAGCTGTAAATTTTATTACTACTGTAATTAATATACGAGCAGAGGGGATAAGGATAGATCGTGTCCCTCTATTTGTTTGGTCAGTGTTAATTACAGCAATTCTCTTGTTACTTTCACTACCAGTTTTAGCAGGGGCCATTACTATGTTATTAACAGACCGTAATCTGAACACCTCTTTTTTCGACCCTAGGGGGGGAGGAGATCCTATCTTGTACCAACACTTATTTTGATTTTTCGGACATCCTGAGGTTTATATTTTAATTTTACCCGCATTTGGGATAATTTCTCATATTGTTAGACAGGAGTCTAATAAAAAAGAAGCTTTTGGTACTTTAGGGATAATTTATGCGATAATTGCTATTGGTGTATTAGGGTTTGTTGTATGAGCTCATCATATATTTACAGTAGGGATAGATGTTGATACTCGTGCTTATTTTACTTCAGCTACTATAATTATTGCTGTCCCTACTGGTATTAAGATTTTTAGTTGGCTGAGAACTTTACATGGGGCTCATTTAAGGTTTAGACCCGCTCTATTATGGGCTTTAGGTTTTATTTTTTTATTTACATTAGGGGGGTTAACAGGGGTAATCCTAGCTAATTCATCTATTGATATCATTTTACATGATACTTATTATGTAGTAGCCCATTTCCATTATGTTTTATCTATAGGGGCAGTATTTGCTATTTTTGGGGGGGTGGTACATTGGTTTCCTTTATTTACTGGGTTAAGGATAAGGAGCTTTTGATTAAAGGTTCAATTTCTGGTAATGTTTATTGGAGTAAATCTCACATTTTTCCCTCAACATTTCTTAGGGTTGGGAGGAATACCGCGTCGTTATTCTGACTACCCGGATGTTTATAGGTTTTGAAATCTAGTATCGTCTATTGGGTCTTTGCTTTCTGTTGTTTCTGTAATAATATTTTTGTTGATTATTTGAGAGGCTCTTTTAGCAGAGCGTTATTATATAGCTCTGGAAAGGTTAAGATCCTCTTTAGAGTGATTCCACCCCAACCCACCTGCGGATCATAGGTATGATGAAATTCCTATAAGAACTTTTTAACTCTAAGCAGCAATTGAGTGTAAAGGAGTTAGAATCCTTAAAAGGTAGAGACCTTAAAAGATACCTTGGTGAAGGAGGTTTGGTTTGCAAGATAGGGTTTCTCCTTTAATAAGGCAGCTGATCTTTTTTCATGATCATACCATAATTATTATTACTTTAATTATCAGAGTAGTTGGTTATATTATGTTAAGGATGGTGGTGGGGGGTTTTGTTAACCGGTCCTTATTGGAGAGCCAATTAATTGAAATAATTTGAACTGTTTTACCTGCGTTAATTTTACTATTTATTGCTCTCCCCTCCCTACACCTTCTTTATCTGCTGGATGAGGTAAGAACGCCTAGGTTAACGATCAAGGTTATTGGGCACCAGTGGTATTGAAGATATGAATATTCGGATTTTAAGGCTATAGAGTTTGATGCATACATAATACCTGAAAAAGAATTGAGAGAAGGTGGTTTCCGTGTATTAGAGGTAGACCATCGGACTGTTGTGCCGTTTTTAACACAGATCCGTGTCCTGGCCTCAGCTTCTGATGTAATCCATTCTTGGACTGTCCCTAGACTAGGGGTAAAAGTTGATGCTGTGCCAGGACGGTTAAACCAACTAAGGTTTTTGACTGAACGCACGGGTGTATTGTACGGGCAGTGTTCTGAGATTTGTGGAGCTAACCACAGATTTATACCTATTGTTTTAGAAGTGGTTTTGTTAAAACCATTCTTATCTTGGTTAGAAGGTTCACAAGTTGGCTGAGGGTAGGCGGGAGGTTTTTATTCTTCTTACAAAAAGTTAGTTTAATTAAATAATATAAGGTTGTCAATCTTAAGTTTAAGCATATCCCTCAGATAAGTCCACTTCCTTGGGTAAGGTTATTAATAGTGGTTTTAGGTCTTACAATAATATATATAATTTTAGTTTATTTCTCAGTTAGCAAGAGTTTAAATAGGAAAAATATCAAGGTTAATAAGTTAAGATATTCATGAAAATGATAACAAATCTATTCTCAGTATTTGACCCTTCTTCAGGGGTTGGTATAAGCTTTAATTGGGTTTCTTTTGGAGTTGGGTTTTTTATATTCCCTATAAATAAATGAGGGCTTACTTCACGGAGGGGGAGTTGGTTAACTTTTATTTTAGGAAAGTTATATTCTGAGGTAAAACCTATTTTTTCAATCAAAGGCAGGGTTACCTCCCTTATATTTATAGCTATATTCTTATTTATTATTATAAATAATATAATAGGACTTATTCCTTACATTTTTACGGCTACAAGCCATCTGGCGGTGACATTGAGATTAGCTCTGCCTATATGATTAGGGTATTTTAGCTATGGTTGGGTTAGAAATATAAAATGAATATTGGCTCACTTAATACCCCAAGGTACCCCTATTGTCCTTATACCTTTTATAGTGATTATTGAGAGCGTAAGAAGGTTGATTCGCCCCGCTACATTGGCTGTACGGTTAATAGCTAATATGATTGCAGGGCATCTTTTACTCACCCTTGTGAGCAATGCGGTGTATATTTTTAATTTTAATAGGGTATTAAGGGTAGTAACTTTACAGATTTTATTAGTAGTGTTGGAGGTGGCTGTAGCTGCCATTCAGGCGTATGTCTTTGTAGTCTTAAGAGTCTTATATTCAAGAGAGATTTAAATGATAAACTTTAACCATCACCCTTTCCATCTTGTTAATCCTAGACCTTGGCCACTTACCAGCTCATTAGGGGCTTTTTTACTCACTAGGGGGTTAGTAAAATGGTTTAACTTTTTTTCTATAGATCTTCTTCTAGTGGGAGGGGTAAGGGTACTATTATCTATAGTACAATGATGACGGGATGTAGTGCGGGAGGGTACTTTCCAAGGTCTTCATACTATAAAAGTTCAAAAAGGGCTTCAATGGGGTATACTTTTGTTTATTATCTCTGAGGTCTTATTTTTTTTTTCTTTCTTTTGAGCTTTTTTCCATAGTAGGTTAAGCCCTAGAATAGAGCTAGGTAGAGTATGACCTCCTGAGGGGGTTACTCCTTTTAACCCATTTAATATCCCATTACTGAATACCGTTATCTTATTAAGGTCGGGGGCTACCGTAACATGAGCTCACCACAGGTTACTACACCGAGAGCATTCAGAGGCAGTTAATAGCTTATTATTAACAGGTCTTCTTGGGATTTACTTTACTAGCCTACAAGCATTTGAGTATGTGGAGGCCTCTTTTTCTATTTCGGACTCAGTGTATGGGGCTACTTTTTTTGTAGCCACTGGTTTTCATGGTCTTCATGTAATTATTGGGACTACTTTTCTATTAGTATGTCTAGGACGGATAGTGGGGGGCCATTTTTCTGCAACCCATCATTTTGGGTTTGAGGCGGCCGCCTGGTATTGACATTTTGTAGATGTAGTATGGTTATTTTTATATATTTCTATTTACTGATGAGGGACTTTCCTCTATAGTATAAGGAGTACAGTTGGTTTCGAACCAAAAAGTCTGTAGGAGGTAAAATTTTTAATTTTTAGAAGGGTTGCTATTCTGGTTATTTCTACCACCCTTCTTCTTTTATCCCCTCTATTAGGAAATAAGCAGAATTCAAATTTTGAAAAAGGGACACCTTTTGAGTGTGGGTTTGACCCCTTAGGGAGGGGTCAGTTAAATTTTTCAATCCGGTTCTTTTTGATTGCTGTTGTTTTTATAATTTTTGATGTGGAGATTGCATTATTATTACCACTAGTAGTGACTACCTTAAGGGGGAATTATATGATTTGAGTCTTTAATAGGGTGGTATTCCTATTAGTTTTAACCTTAGGTACTTTCTTTGAATGGAAGGAGGGGGCTCTGGAGTGGAAGTAGTTAAACTATAGTTTATAAAAACAGGTGATTTGCAT
Source organism: Trachelipus rathkii (assembly GCA_015478945.1). Lineage (NCBI taxonomy): Eukaryota > Metazoa > Arthropoda > Malacostraca > Isopoda > Trachelipodidae > Trachelipus > Trachelipus rathkii. The sequence continues at coordinate 22,649 of JABUQX010042131.1, forward strand.
TCAGAAGAAGAGATAGGGTTAGGTAGTTTTTAAGACAAAGAAAAAAAGAAGGGCCCTAATAGAGATTGGGAGAAAAATTTTCCAAGCAAGGGCTATTAATTTATCATACCGAAGGCGGGGGAGAGTGGCTCGAACCCAGATAAAAGTAAAAGCTAAGAGTAGGGTTCAGAGTGTGAGAAGGGAGTTCAAGTCATTTGGGTTAAGAAAAAGAACTCTAAAGAGAAAGCTTATAAATAAAATCCTTCTATACTCAGCTAGAAAGAACAGGACAAAACCCCTTGCCGCATATTCGGTGTTAAATCCTGATACAAGTTCAGACTCCCCCTCTGAAAAATCAAAAGGGGTTCGGTTGGTTTCTGCTATAGCAGAGGTCAGCCATAAGATAGCTAAGATAGGGCTGATCCTTAGGATAGGGAAGGTAAAACTAAATAAAAATGAAAAAGTATTAAAAGAGGAGGAGAGCGCCACCAATCTGAGGGTAATAATAGCAAACCTAACCTCATAGGAGATAGTCTGAGCTACAGCCCGTAAACTCCCTAGCATAGCATATTTAGAGTTAGAGGCCCAACCCGCCCTCAAGGTGGGGTAGACCCTAGCAGAGAGGCAGCATAAGACAAAGATAATAGAAAGGTGAACCTCTATTCTACCTAAAGTGGAAGGGAAGGATAACCATAAGAGTATAGAGACAAGTAAAACCCTACAAGGCCTTATAAAATAGACCAGCTGGTGAGGGGAGTTTAAAACTAAAGTTTCTTTAGAGAGGAGTTTAATGGCGTCACTGAAAGGTTGAAGAACTCCCTTAAACCCTAACTTATTAGGCCCTTTACGTTTTTGAATATATCTTAAAGATTTACGTTCAAGAAGAGTGAAGAAAGCCACCCTTAACAAAATACAAATAAACAGAATTGTTAATTTTATTAGATTGTAAAAGATAAACATTTAGAGAGTAAAGCCAAAATCAAGAGGCGGGCCTCTGTTACAGGCTATAGTGGAAGGTTTCCTATCTTATAAGGTTTTACCTTAGCCTATTGGTTAAGTAAAAGTGTCCTATATGGGATCTTAAGAGTAGATAAAGTTAGAGTAAAAGAAATTGCCCTCACTCCTCCCCAATAGTTAAATTTGGAATCTGGTTAATTTCCTGGGCCAGCACCCTCCCGATGAAGTCAGTGCCAGCAGTCGCGGTTAGACTGAAGGGGTTTAACTGTATTTGAAAGATAGGTGGTAATTTTAACCTTTAAAAAAGAGGTGAAATTTTTATTTTGAAAGGTTCCCCTAGTAAGCCTTTGAAATTTAAAAGATAAACAAGGATTAGATACCCTTCTATATTTAAATGAAAATTCTTAAGGAGAGTAGTTGTTATAGTCTTGAAACCCAAAAGGTATGGCGGTATTTAGTTAAATCAGAGGAACCTGCCCAATAAGTGATACCCCTCATTATATCTTACCTTTTTTAGGTTTGTATACCGTCGTCTAAGCTATATTTATAAATCTAAGAGCTAGAAGCAGAGATGGGTAATTCAGATCCAGGCGCAGCTTTAAAAGGTTGAGGTGGGTTACATTTAAACTTTTAATGGAAAGAGGAGGAAATGTACCTGAAAATTGGATTTGAAAGTAATTTAAATTTAATAAGTTTAAATGAGTGTTTTTCTAAATATGTACATATCGCCCGTCACTCTCAGTCAATGAGATAAGTCGTAACAAAGTAGATGTACTGGAAAGTACCTCTTTAGTTTGGAAATTGAGGATGATGCTCTCAAATAGTAGATTCTACCCAACCTTAATATTTAAGTTGGAAAACCTAAGACCGAGATAGACTGCATGTAGGGGGTTGTGTGTCTGCGTTCTTTTTCATGGTGGAGGAAGGGGGGCAGGGAACCGGTACAGGGTTCTAACTCTGTGTGTGTAGGTTAGAGCTCACCAGCGCCTGACTTCCCCCACTGCTCCGCCTGAGCGTGCTGTGCACCTGTTATGTGGTAGTTTAACCGTATTGGGTTGGTGGTATTTGAGGCATCATCTCAGGCACCAGGCTAAGGCGCCTTTGACCACGACATCTCATTGACTGAGCGAGCATCTTGCTTATTTAAATACTCATTTAACATTAGGCAAGTACTTTCAATCTCCTTTGGCTGACCCCACCTCATTTAGCCCAAATCTGCAGCTTCTTGGGTATGAATGCTGGCAGACGACGACGCTGAAACCCAGGCCGAGATATAATGAGGGGCGGGCAGTTTCTGCCGCCATTTGAACCAGATGCAGCTGGCTTACTCTCGCTGGAAATTTTCATTTAGTATAGAGTATCTAATCATGTTTATCTTTGAAATTTCGAGGCTTTGGGGAACTGCTTTCGAAAACAAAATTTCGCCTGCGGGTTAAGGCACCGCCTATCTTACGTCGTTAAACCTTTCGATTATTTGCGATGCGGCACTGATCAGGAAGTAACCAGATTCAGGGCAACATTGAGGAGAACTGTTTCTTTGCTCATCACTCTTGAATTTGCTTGCAACCAGCAGGCTAGGTAAAAACCTTATAGATGGGAAGCCTTCCACTGCTGTGACAGAGGCCCTCCTCTTATTTGACTTTACTCTCTAAATATTTATCTTTACAATCTAATAAAATAACAATTCTGTTTATTGTATTTTGACAAGGTGGCTTTCTTTCTGCGAACAACAAATGTTTGAATATATTCAAGCAACCAAAGAACTAATGGTGGGGTTTGAGGTTCTTCATTTTCATTGTTTATAAACACTTGGTTACTCCACCACTGGTCTGCTACACTGGGCTGCTGACAGGAGTTTTATATACTCTTATGGTTATCACCCTCGCACCCAGGCAGGGCTGCTCTGTTATCTTGTGCCATGCGCTGGTCCACCTTGGTGGTGGCCTGCAACTCTACAAATATGCCCAATAACTAGGAGACTGAGCTGCTGCTCGAACCTTCCTATGAGGTTGGGTTGCTGGCCTCAATTGGTGACTCTTTTTTTCATTTATGACACTTTTCACTTCATTTCCTAAGGGTCAGCCTATCTGCTTGCTTATGGCGACCTCTGCTATAACAGTAACCAGAACCTTTATTTTTCAGAGAGAGGAGTCTGGTAATCAAATTTAACACCAGATATGCAGCAGAGTTTTGTGTTCGGACACCGACATAGCTTTGCTCTTTCAGAGTTCTTTTGACCCTTCTCACCCTATCTTTGCTTTTGCATCTGAGGTTCTGCTACTCGGCATGATAAATCCAGCAGCCCACTTTGCACTGGCTATACAGCCAGGGCTTGTCTTTGGATACCTATACGACTTCTTCTTTCTGGTCTCAAAGTTTTTTATCCTCGGAGTTAGTCTAGAAAATTGTCTCTCTGAACAATGGCAGGTAAAGCAACAGAGGCACCCTATTAAGACAAATCTGCAGTATTGCTGCGCGTCTCCATCCCAGAGGCGGCTGGCAGCAATCACCGGTGGCGCGTGACGGGCCCACGCTCGACCCTTTCAAGGGCTGGCTACTGCTGACTTTCAACCAGAAGGATATGGCCGCGAACATCAAGTAAAGGCTACCTCCAGGCGCGGTTGAGTAACTGGCGCCACCCGCGAGAGAGTCCTCATCATGTGCTTGCAAAACTCAACCATACCCTCTGAAATGTGTACCGAGCGATAAGCAAAATGACGGGTTGAAAAATGACTCTACTGGGCCGCTATGAAAGCCAGTCCCAACAATGCTCGTAACCATGGCCAGTGACTTTAAAGAAACCAACCACGGTCGAGGAAATGAAAAGAGACCTCCACATGAGCTAGTAGCTGAAGACTGTTAATAATGAGACTGACCAACCTCTGGTAACTGCTGGTGTGGCTTGTGAGGTGGCTTCTGTTACGGCCCCGACAATGGCATTGATTCAGTGTGGACCAAATGGGTTGGAAGCGGCCCCCTCAGTCCACGAAGCAGGGGTGGCCCACTGTGGTGGGGGCTACGCATCAGACAAAGACTTCGAAGGCTGGCGAGGTGGAGTTCTTGAACACGGTATGGTTTTGCAATTACCTCGCCTACGTCAAATAAATCTTATATGAACAACCAGTGCCCACCACTGAAGTCTGAAAAAGTGTCCCACTAACTGGTGAAAAAGCTTGCGGCTGGTGCCAGATCTGAGACCAGATGAAGGGAGTGATGGTTGGACCCATCTGAAGTATCTGCGAGCTGCTTAGATTACAAGAGACATACGCCTGAATGGCGGCAACACCACAATAGGCTCTGGCAAAGTTACACGCACCTATTAAGTTTAAAAATATACACTGCATTATACGGGGTGATGCTTGACCAGTATAACCATAACATGGACATCTACTCAGCTGTCGCAAAAGACAGCAGAGCAATAGAGGCACGCTGAAGGCATTAGAAATGACGTATTCGTATATTTCTAACCAATACTGTCTATGAACGACTATCTCAATGTGCCAAATGGCTTTTTGTAGCAAAAAATGTGAAGTAAGTCTATTATATTATTTATAATGTAAATAAGAGGCTAGCAGCTATGCGGGGAGGCAACTACTGTTGAAAAAGCAGGATACACCTCAGAGTACTAACCACACAAGCAAGGGCCAGCAACCACAGCAGCTCTCATTATAGGGAATATAAAAAACCCAACTCCAAAAGAAACCCAATTAAAGCTTATACCAACCCCTGAAGAAGATTTAAACTCTTGCTAACTGAGAAATAAACTAAAATTATATATATTATTGTAAGACCTAAAACCACTATTAATAACCTTACCCAAGGAAGTGGACTTATCTGAGGGATATGCTTAAACTTAAGATTGACAACCTTATATTATTTAATTAAACTAACTTTTTGTAAGAAGAATAAAAACCTCCCGCCTACCCTCAGCCAACTTGTGAACCTTCTAACCAAGATAAGAATGGTTTTAACAAAACCACTTCTAAAACAATAGGCCAGGACAGATCAGCTGGCTTTGGCGCCCTGTCCCGATGATTTAACGCGGCTCAATTCTTTCAGCGACATCATGCCAACCAAATCAGGCTATTCTATGTACCACTGGTATAGCAACGATGTCGTCCAGCCTGAGCGTTCTACCTCATCGAAGATTGGCGGAAAATGAGCAAGAGTAACTTTTGCTGATTCAAACCAGTAGTAATGCTGGACACCGGTTGCTATCCTAGCGCTGCTATAACAGCTACTCTGATAATTAAAGTAATAATAATTATGGTATGATCATGAAAAAAGATCAGCTGCCTTATTAAAGGAGAAACCCTATCTTGCAAACCAAACCTCCTTCACCAAGGTATCTTTTAAGGTCTCTACCTTTTAAGGATTTTAACTCCTTTACACTCAATTGCTGCTTAGAGTTAAAAAGTTCTTATAGGAATTTCATCATACCTATGATCCGCAGGTGGGTTGGGGTGGAATCACTCTAAAGAGGATCTTAACCTTTCCAGAGCTATATAATAACGCTCTGCTAAAAGAGCCTCTCAAATAATCAACAAAAATATTATTACAGAAACAACAGAAAGCAAAGACCCAATAGACGATACTAGATTTCAAAACCTATAAACATCCGGGTAGTCAGAATAACGACGCGGTATTCCTCCCAACCCTAAGAAATGTTGAGGGAAAAATGTGAGATTTACTCCAATAAACATTACCAGAAATTGAACCTTTAATCAAAAGCTCCTTATCCTTAACCCAGTAAATAAAGGAAACCAATGTACCACCCCCCCAAAAATAGCAAATACTGCCCCTATAGATAAAACATAATGGAAATGGGCTACTACATAATAAGTATCATGTAAAATGATATCAATAGATGAATTAGCTAGGATTACCCCTGTTAACCCCCCTAATGTAAATAAAAAAATAAAACCTAAAGCCCATAATAGAGCGGGTCTAAACCTTAAATGAGCCCCATGTAAAGTTCTCAGCCAACTAAAAATCTTAATACCAGTAGGGACAGCAATAATTATAGTAGCTGAAGTAAAATAAGCACGAGTATCAACATCTATCCCTACTGTAAATATATGATGAGCTCATACAACAAACCCTAATACACCAATAGCAATTATCGCATAAATTATCCCTAAAGTACCAAAAGCTTCTTTTTTATTAGACTCCTGTCTAACAATATGAGAAATTATCCCAAATGCGGGTAAAATTAAAATATAAACCTCAGGATGTCCGAAAAATCAAAATAAGTGTTGGTACAAGATAGGATCTCCTCCCCCCCTAGGGTCGAAAAAAGAGGTGTTCAGATTACGGTCTGTTAATAACATAGTAATGGCCCCTGCTAAAACTGGTAGT
>JABUQX010042132.1:0-2500 GCA_015478945.1 Trachelipus rathkii
AGCACAGCCCTATGACGCGGTTATGCAAAAATTATCTTTGAATAATATTATATATATATATATATATATATATATATATTATATAATATATATATATATATATATATATATATATATATATACTAATATATATATATATATATATAATTATAATAATATATCATATATTATATATAGATTATATATATATATATACTAATATATATATATATATACAGTATATATATAATATAATTAATATATATTTATATATTATATATATATATTATATATTATATATTATATAATATATATATATATATATAATAATATATATAATATATAAATATTATATATATATTATATTATATATATATATAATATATACATTATATATATTTATATATATAATTTTTTTAATAATAACAATATATATATCAGTGGCGAAGCGTCCAGTCATCTATTGATGCGGCGATGACTGACCAGATGAGATAAAAAATAAATCAATTCTTTTTTCAAATTTCATTATTATTTTCATTTTCATTATATATTATATATTATATTATAGTATATACTATATAATATATATATAATATATATTATATATTATATATATATAATATATTATATATATATAATATATAATAATAATAATAATATATATATATATATATATATATATATGCGCTTGAAAAAGCGGATCAATTACAATGAATTAATATTAATATAACATGCCCAGGTAATCTGTAAATTTGTAGGATCAATTGCGAGCACATTATCAGTATTATTATATAATGTTCACCAATCAAATTGCGCCAAAAATGTATAGTGATATAACATGGCTAGCTCATCTATAGATTTGTCGCTGAAGAACTATTTGAGCGAATTTGTTTCTCATATTAAAGCATAAGTACTTTAAAATTTCGTTCAAACTTCGGACTTCTGAAATTTGGTAAATTATTAAAGAAATTATAAATTCATAAATTATTATTAGAATCAGTGAAATACAATAATAAATTTCACTCTTTTTACAAAAATAAGTCAATTAAAGTTCCTTACTTTAGAAATAATAAATATTTTTAAGAAACGTACGAAATATGATGAAACAACCTTAAAATATTGGCAAAAATTCGTTTTCCTTGAAAAAAATGTATTTTAATGCGGAAACTACTGAAAAAACCTAAAATATTTTTATTATTATTGTTATTTATATTATCATTATTAATTATTATTATTATTATTATTATTATTATTATTATTATTATTATTATTATTATTATTATTATTATTATTATTATTATTATTATTATTATTATTATTATTATTATTGAAATTTAATATGAATTTGATTTTTTTTCTTTTTTTTTTATTTTTTTTCTTTCAATTCTATTTAAAAAAAAACTATTTCTGCCGCTCTCTCTCTCTCTCTCTCTCTCTCTCTCTCTCTCTCTCTCTCTATATATATATTTATATATATATATATATATATATATATAATATAATATATAAATATATAAATATATAGTATATATATATATATATATATATAGTATATATATATATAAACTTTTGAAAGGTCCCACATAAGGCTGATGAAGAAGTTACTTCAATGTGGTTTATTTAGGTGGGAGTTGGTACATTTTTTTTTATAGTGTCACACCACTTCACGGCAGAGCCCTATTGCAGGAGGGCTGGTGTTGCACACCAAGTTTCATCCGCTAGCGCCAAATACGAGATGAGAACAGACGCAGGCTTTTAAGTGAGTGAGATTAAATTCAGTCAGGGACACAGAAGAGAAGAGAATTAGTACTTGAGTATTAGTATTAGCTAAGTAGATATTAGCTATTATTATTGAGACCATAGAGAAATAGGTTGAACAGGGCGCGGTATTAGTATTAGTATTGAGCTAGTATTGAGACATAGAGAATATAGATGAACGAGGGGCGGGTTCAGCACGTAAGCACATTCCCTCAAAACTTCGCGGAGGAATGCCATCCGGGTCCACCCGCCTTCCTAACGTTCATAGATTTCAGGAGCCCGTGTACCCGATCAAATGCTAATCCACAGGTAAAGAACATAGGACACCTGGAGAGGGGGGGTGGAGAGAGAAGGAGAAGGACGGAGGAATGCCAGAATCGATCCAAGGTTGAGTTAGGGGGAAAATAGGAGGCCGAAGAGAATTGGCCTTTTCAGTTAGAGAGTTAGCAACAGAGCCATCAGATCGAATAAGAGGGGCAAAAAAAGGTTTACAGAAGTTGTTAGAGATGTTTTGGCAAGAGGCAAGAAAGATTTGTTAGTAGGATCCAAGGAGGTTAGCACACTTTCGTTTGATGAAGCTCCGCTTTGCCCGTCGAAGAGTATCCCTGCAACGATTTCTAGATGAGTGAAAATTGGCGAGAGTGATAGGAGAACGAGAATTTTATCCACTCCCGAAACGCGCTGTCTCTAGCCTGATGGCCAGAGAACAGCACGCATCGAACCTGAGAATTATGAGGAGAGCAAAAGATTTAGTCGAAGGAGG
>JABUQX010042132.1:7500-17741 GCA_015478945.1 Trachelipus rathkii
ATTATATTCATTAGTAGTAGTAGTAATAGTGAGTAGTAGTAGTGGTAGATAGGTAGTTAGTAGTAGTATTCAGTAGTAGTAGTAGCTAGGTAGTATAGTAGTAAGTAGTATAGTGTGGTAGTAGTAGAGTATCGTATTGGGTTAAAATTTGGAGGGGGGTTAGATGACGGCATATCCTTGTTGGTATACGAGGTTACATCCCCCCTGGGTCCCCCAAAGGACCCCACAGGTGTCTAGGATCCCCCAGAAGGATCTCACCCCAACATTAAATATTGACATCAGAACAACGAAACGTGATATGGCAGGCCTTTGTTAGGTTGTATCTTAGCATGTATCCGCGGGGTAAAATGACGATTTGAACCAAATTCGGGGACCAGCCCACAAATCTGAATATTGACATAGAATGATAAAACTCGGAATACAACCTTCTGAGGATGTATCTTAGATGACCCCGGGTGTAAATGACTGGCGGTGCCCAGACGGGGTGGTACTCACCCCAAATCTGAATATTACATAGAACAACGAGAAACTCGAAATACAGCCTTGTTATGTTGTATCTTAGTGTTATACGGGTAAATATGACCGATTCACCCAACATCAGGACCAGCCCCACAAAAATGAAATATTGACATAGAATGATGAAACTTGAACAACCTTCTGAGGATGTTATCTAGATGACCCCGGCGTTTCGTAAAAGACCTGTGGAGTGCCCCAGGACAGGGTACTCACCCCAAATCTGAAATATTGACATAGAAACAACGAAACTTGATATACAGCCTTATTTAGGGTGTATCTTCCGTAGATGTATCCGGGGGTAAAATGACCGATTTGACAAAATTCGGGGACCAGCCCCACAAAACTGAAATATGGACATAGAATGATGAAAACTCGGTATACAACCTTCCGAGGATGTATCTTAGATGACCCGGGTGTTAAAATTGACTGTGGGTGCCCCAGACGGGGTACTCACCCAAAAATCTGAAATATTGAACCATAGAACAATCGAAACTTTGATATACAGCCTTCTAAAAATGCATATTAAATGCACAAAAGGTTAAAAAAACCGATAGGAACCAAAGGGGGGTCAACAGCCCCACAAAACTGAAATATTGACGTAGAACGATGAAACTCGGTATACACATACCATATAAGGTACTCACATCGTATATGGGTTAAAATACCCCATAACATCGCCAAAGGGCGGGGGTCACCAAGCCCACAAAAACTGAAATATTTTGCGTCTTAGAACAACGAAAACTTGGTATACATCTTTCTTATGATGTACCAACCTCATTACTGAACACAAAAAAAAAAAAAAAAAAAAAAAAAAAAAAAAAAAAAATAAAAAAAAAAAAAATAATTTTTTAAAAAAAATAAAAAAAAATTAAAAAATTTTTTTTTTAAAAATTTAAAAAATTGTAAAAATTTAAAATTTTGTAAAAAATTAAAAAAAAAAATTAAAAAAAAAAACAAAATAAACTTTTTTTTTTTCTTTTTAAGTTTGATAACTTAAAAAATTTACTTTTTTATATAAATCAAAACACCTCTAGAGCTCAGGAAACCACCCGTCCCCTCCCCTCCCTTCCCACCCTCCTCAAACTCATTGCCCCTCCCATTCTATGATCTAGTGATCATATCATATTTTGTATACATAACACCAAAACTTTTATTTATTTTTGTTTATATGCTTGAAACGTTTGTGTTTTTACTAATTTTTTACGCTTTTCATATTTACAACTTAAGAATTTGGGTTTTTACATACCCTAAACCTGTAAATCAGTAAATCAAACCACCCACCCCTCCCTACCCAAATCACTGATATTTATAACATTAGTTATAGTAATAATTTACAATTTTTTTTTTCATAACCTTGTCTAAATTATCATATGAATCAATGAAATATAGCCTAACGTAACAAGATCGCATACCTTAAAACAATAAAGTAACTAACATTGAGTGCAGAACGGAAACCTACTTACACTTTTTCTAACATCTCAGCTGATATTTTTACATAACTAACATATGTAATATTTACAAATTTTATCTACCTGTCTAAATTCATACTCATCATTGAAATATATGGCTAACCGTAACAAAGTTTTCACATCAATAAAGCACATAGCATCACTAAACTACTGAATATACGTACATTCACAAACTAACCAATCTTCAACAGAATAAACAGTTAAGCTTTAAATTATAGTGTAATTGTAGTGAAAATAAACGAAAAGTTATTTAGCAGATATACGATTGTTAATCTAAACATATTCACTGTGTAGAGAATTATACAAGATAGGTTTCATAATGTCAAATATGCCAATATATCATACTGATCATTGAATATATGCTAACGTAACAAAGTTTTCACATCAATAAAGCAAACATAGCATCACCTAAACTACGAATATAACGTACATTCACAAACCTAACACATCTTAAACAGAATAAAACAGTTAACATTAACAAGTTTTCATACTTAACAACAGTAAGTAACTAACATTGAGCGCAGAAACGTAAACCTACTTTACACTTTTTCTAACATAATCACTTGATGTTTTTACATTAACATTAGTAACATTTAACAAAAATTATCATAACTTGTCTAAATATCATACTGATCATTGAATAAAACGTAACGTAACAAAGTTTTCACAGCAATAAAGCAAACATAAGATCACCTAAACTACGAATATAACGTACATTCACAAACCTAACACATCTTTAAACAGCGAATAGAACAGTTAACATTAACAAGTTTTCCATACTTTAACAACAGTAAAGTAACTAACGATGAGCGCGACAGACGTAAACCTACTTACCACTTTTTCTACATATCACTTTGCATGTTTTTACATTAACATAGTAAACATTTAACAAAAATTATCACAACCTTGTGTAAGTATCTTACTGTTGATCAATGAATATATGCTACGAACAAACGTTATTCATATTAATAAAGCAAAACATAGCGATCATAGAACTACGGAATATAATTAAACACTCAGCAATCCTAACACATCTTTTTTCATCACGAATAAAGCAGTCACGACTTAAAACAAAGTTCGAATACTTTAACAACAGTGACATAAACTAACATTTGCATACAATACGTACTTATTCCACACTTTTCCAAACATTCTCTAACGATCATTATTATTTTTGTTGCCACGAACATAAGTAACATTTAACAAAAATTTGATCACCTTTTACCTATTTATCATACTGACCAGCGAAAATACGCAACGCAGCAAAGATTTCACATCAATAAAGCTTAACATATTAACCTTGATGTAACAATATAATGGGGTATAACATCAAATCGCAAAACATACCCTATGCTGAATAAACACTAACAGTAGCAAAGTTCCATATTAACAACAGTAAAGTAACGTACCGTTGCCATACAACAGTAACCTATTCATACGTGTTTTCAAACACTACAAGTCTGGCATATTATTATGGATTTTGTAAAAAGTTTGCTATTTTTGATAAAAGGTTATGAAACTTTTAATTTTTTCAACTTTTTTGAACTTATTTTAATACATCAGGACAAAATAAATATTTTAGTACTTGGTTTGGGCACCTTTGGCATCTGCAAGTGCTTTAACGCGACTGGGCATGCCAGTAATTAAAGTTCTTCACAAATTTCGGATTTTTTCGGAATGAAACCAAACCTGAATAAGACGTTCTATGAGTTTTACTTTGGTCGTAATTGGAACATCGTGTATTTCATCTTTCAACACGGACCACAAACTCTCAATAGGGTTCATGTCAGGTGAATTTCCAGGCCATGGAAGTACCTCTACGCCATTCTGTGCGAACCATCTCTTTACTGACTTCGCTGAATGACACGGGGCGGAGTCCTGTTGAAAAATCCAAGGTCTATCGCCAAACCAATCCCTTGTTGGAGGTAGTAAACGAGTTTGTAGTACAATTATATACTTATGCTGGTCCATGGTGCCTTCAACAATCATCAATCGACTTGGGCCATGAACAGAAATGGCACCACACACCATGATTTTCTGTGGAAATTTTACCGTTTTTTTCAGGTATTCGGGTTTAAATTCCTCACCTGATCGCCTTCTCACGCTCTGCACACGATCATCAAGCACAGCAATGGTGGATTCATCAGAGAATACAATCTGAAGCAATATTAGACACAATATAAACAGTAGAAAAAGCATAGAAGATGATGAAAGTAGTCAAACAAGTACAGAAATTCATGACTTTAAACCATAGATGGTTGAAAATTCAGTAATCATGATATTTTCAAGTGTCATTGCAATTTTACTAATAACAAATGCTCTTTTATGAGTGATAAAAGAAATAATAGCTATCTGATCAACTCTTACCTGCTCCCATTGCTCAGAAGTCCAATGAATATGAGTCTGAGCCCAGGCATTACGTGCCCGTTTCATTTCTAAAGTTAGTCTAGGCTTCTTTCTTGGACGATAGGCTTTTAATCCAGCATCTAATAGCCTCCTATTGGCAGTTCTTCTAGAAATAATAATCCCCTCTGCTGATAGAACATTGGAAAGCTTCCTACATGATAGTCTTCTATTTTTCAGAGCCATTTGAACTATTTTTCTGTCCTCCCTGGGTGTTGTTTTTCTTTTCTTTCCACATTTGCAAACCCTATTTGATCTCAAACTGTGACCGTATTTCAATTTCTTCTTAATATTACTAACTGTTTGAGCTGAAACCCCAAGTTTTGCTGCTATTTCTTTCTGTTTTAAGTTGCTCACTTGCAATATTACATTAATCTGTCCGACTTTCCGTGGACTAAAATCACTAACTTTACCCATATTTGATCACTTTTATAAACTATCAAAATATCTGAAAATAATGGTATTATTATTAAAATAATACAATAAAACACTAGTATATACTAATTATAACAAATAATAAAAGGTGTAAAACATCACTAACACACACAACTCCCGTGAAAGCAGGACAGCAACTGAACGTGAAAATATAATAAACACTGAATAATTCACCAAATCTGTCATTGTTGCCAGATACTGCCATACAAGACTTTGAAGTTTGGTAAATAAATAGTAAAACATTAAAATTTCCTGTAAGGCTTAAAGAGTCAAAAAAGTGAAAAAAAATTAAATTTCATAACCTTTTTATTCAAAAATAGCAAATTTTTAAAAAATCCATAATAATTATGCCAGTACTGTATCTCTAACATATCATTACTATTTTCGTATTAACACTGTAATATTTTGCATCACCGTACCTAATTATCATACTGATCAACGAATATATGCCGACGTAACAAAGTTTTTGGCTTAACAAAGCTAACATACCATAGTCTGAACCAAGAATAACATTACACCGAAAAAAACCTAACATACCTTAAACCCGAATAAACTGCTATCATTAACAAAGTTCGAATTACGTTTAACAACAGTGAAGTAACTAGCAAAACATATAGAACGTTTTGCCTTTCCATCTTTTTTTTCTTTTGTTTTAAAAACTTTTATTTATTTTAACTTTATTTCTTTAAAACTTTTTGTTTTAAAAAACTTTTAGCTATTTTTAATTTTTTTTTTTTAAAACTTTTTTTTTTTGTTTTTTTTTTTTTTTTTTTTTAAAAAAAACTTTTAAATTTTTTAACTTTATTTCTTTAAAACTTTTTTTTTTTAAAAACAAATTTTTATTTCTTTTTATGTTTATAACGTAAAAAAATTACATTTTTTACATAAAAGCTAAAACAGTAAAACAGTAATAACAAAGATTTCATATCAATAAGCTAACATAACATAACTGAACTAAGAGTATAATGTATAACATCAAACTAACAAAATACCATACTTTTGCAACAGGAAAGTAACTGACGTTGCTTACAGCTCGTACCATATTCACACTTTTTTTTTCAAAAGATCTCTAACATATACTATTTATTTACATAACATGAGTAACATTTAACAAAAAATTTATCACAACATACTAGCCAACAAATATATGCTGATGACGCTACCAAGTTTTTACATCAATAAAAGCTAACATTTCATATCCTGAACTAGAATAAAACGCACAATGACAAAACCTAAACATACCTTATGAACGAATAAATGACTAACATTAACAAAGTTTCATACTTAACAACATCTAAAGTAACTAACAATGCATACAGAACGACCATGTACGAAGCTGGTGTTCCTGATTTTCACTTAGAGTTATCAAACAAGTGCAGAAATGTTCAAACTCCTCCCCCCTTCTCGAAACATTACGCAATACCTATGATTCTTGTTTGACACAGGGTCAACTTAACAAATTTATTAAAAACATTTTGCCTAATACTATATTACAAATGAAACCCATTAGGGGTATGAAAAAAAAGTAACATTACGCAATAGTTATAAGCCACGCCCATCCTTCTTGTTAGGGTTGTCGTTTAGGGTTAGCATTGTATAAACTGGTTTGTTACATCATCTTTCGTTATTGTGAGAGAGAGGATTACATTCTTCTTAAAAGAGCGACAAATGAAGCTCTTCATCAGTTGCTTGTCTGACTTTAAAACTATAAAAATGGTTTCTCTCGTGAATAATAAATTTGTAAACGATATTGTAACATGGAAGATATCGCATCCAAAAGTTTTTCTTAACTTAACTTTCCATCGTAAGACAAATGGAGAACGTTACTTTGCCTGTTCCGATTCGTCTTACACCCATAACAGACCATTATTCCTATCCTGTGAAGAATTAAGTCGGGTGTTCGATGAAGTTAATACTTGGATAAATGAAAAGTACATTTCTTCATCAGTGACAAATTCGTGGGGAGTTGCGATCAATGGCGGCGAAGAAGGTGACTCAAAAAGATTAACTCTTGTTTTTTCACTACATAACAATATTGAATCCATTGATTTACGTAGGTGGTGGAGACCTAATTCAACGGGGATATTCCGACCCACTGCCTTTGGTGTTTGTGTAAGTGGTAAAGAAAATATTACAGCGTTTATCAAGATGCACGAAGAAATATCTAAAAGGTTGAATGAAGTTGATTTACTGGACGAACTTATTAACCTCTCGCATGGTATACTCTATACGATGTACGATGAGCACAATGTGTTCGAATCACAGGAAACACCCGTTATCGAGGCGCTCAACCTTGAAAAATTCACCTTCCTTTATGAAAAAGAGATGAAATCGCCAGGGTACAAAGAACAATCTTTGAAAATATCAGCAAGAGATATTTATACCTATATCACAACTGAAGGTCTTGGAAGTTTAGAACAATACATCGAATGCTCACATTGTATGTTAAATGTTAAACCTTCTTAAACGAACTCAATCTTATTAAATATTTTTATATAATTATACGATTGTAATTTTTTATTATATGTAGCTGTTTTAAAACATATCAAGTAAGATGTATATTAAAATTGTTTTTTCTTATGATTGTTTCTTTTTCCTATGTTATATATATATATATATATATTATATATATATATATATATATATGATATATTATATATATATATACTATATATATTAATAATATATATATATAATATTATATATATATATATATATATATATATATATATATATCAGGCACAGAAACGAACGTACAATAAACGCAAAAAATAAAACACAGACAAATTCCAAAAACGTACTTATTCACACTTTGTCAAGCGTGTCTCTAACATAACAATGTTAATTTTACCAAAAAAGTAATAAAAAAAAAAAAAAAAAAAAAAAAAAAATAAGAAAAAAAAAACAAAAAAAAAAAAAAAAAAAAAAAAAAAAAAAAAAAAAAAAAAAAGAAAAAGAAAAAATACATGGTGATATGTAACAAAAAATTTACCATAACCGTGTGTGATTATCATACAGAACCGATGAGTATACTCTAAAACTAACAAAGTTTTTCACATTAATAAAGCTAACATATCATTAACTGAACTAAGAATATAATTAGAACTTGCTCAACTTATACAGAATCCTATGTCCCCCTGATTAGATGGATTAATATATTTAAAATAAAAACTTATATGTATGAATGTATTTATTTATTTAATGTTCTTTTTATTGGAAATTATATGTTATACACATGAAAACATGTTTTACTGCCCCCTTATGTACGCTTTGTTGTTTAAGATGTTGGGGCTGGCTGTTTATTCGTGCAGCCATTGTGTGTTAAGTATGTTATGTTCATAGTTTAGTTACCGAGAATAAAAACTTTACTTTGTTTGTCTTTACCCAATAGGTATTATGCTAGGTTTTAAGTTGGATCTTTGTTAAGGTAGCAATTTATTCTGCTTAAGATGTGTTCTGTTTTGCCTTGTATCATCTATACTTCTTAGTTCAGCTTGATGCTATGTTAGCTTTATTAATTTGAAAACTTTGTTACCGTTAGAGTATACTCATCGGTCTGTATGATAATCACACACGGTTTGGTAAAATTTTTGTTACACATTATCAACCATGTTACATGCTAAAATTAAACATGTTATGTTAGAGACACGCTTGACAAAAGGTGTGAATAAGTTACGTTTTTTGGATGTTATGTTCAGTTACTTTTATATATATATATATATATATATCTATATATATATATATATATAATATATATAATATATATATATACTATAATATATATATATATTATATATATATATTAATATATAATATATATATATTATATATATATAATATATACAATAGGAAAAGAAACACATCATCGAAGAAAAAACATTTTAATATACCATCTTAACTTCGATAATGTTTTTAAAACAGCTACATATAATAAAAAATTACAATCGTATAATTATATAAAAATATTTAATAAGATTGAGTTCGTTTAAGAAGGTTTAACATTTAACATACAATGTGAGCATTCGATGTATTGTTCTAAACTTCCAAGACCTTCAGTTGTGATATAGGTATAAATATCTCTTGCTGATATTTTCAAAGATTGTTCTTTGTACCCTGGCGATTTCATCTCTTTTTCATAAAGGAAGGTGAATTTTTCAAGGTTGAGCGCCTCGATAACGGGTGTTTCCTGTGATTCGAACACATTGTGCTCATCGTACATCGTATAGAGTATACCATGCGAGAGGTTAATAAGTTCGTCCAGTAAATCAACTTCATTCAACCTTTTAGATATTTCTTCGTGCATCTTGATAAACGCTGTAATATTTTCTTTACCACTTACACAAACACCAAAGGCAGTGGGTCGGAATATCCCCGTTGAATTAGGTCTCCACCACCTACGTAAATCAATGGATTCAATATTGTTATGTAGTGAAAAAACAAGAGTTAATCTTTTTGAGTCACATTCTTCGCCGCCATTGATCGCAACTCCCCACGAATTTGTCACTGATGAAGAAATGTACTTTTCATTTATCCAAGTATTAACTTCGTCAAACACTCGACTAAGTTCTTCACAGGAGAGGAATAATGGTCTGTTATGGGTGTAAGACGAATCGGAACAGGCAAAGTAACGTTCTCCATTTGTCTTACGATGGAAAGTTAAGTTAAGAAAAACTTTTGGATGCGATATCTTCCATGTTACAATATCGTTTACAAATTTATTATTCACGAGAGAAACCATTTTTATAGTTTTAAAGTCAGACAAGCAACTGATGAAGAGCTTCATTTGTCGCTCTTTTAAGAAGAATGTAATCCTCTCTCTCACAATAACGAAAGATGATGTAACAAACCAGTTTATACAATGCTAACCCTAAACGACAACCCTAACAAGAAGGATGGGCGTGGCTTATAACTATTGCGTAATGTTACTTTTTTTTCATACCCCTAATGGGTTTCATTTGTAATATAGTATTAGGCAAAAGTTTTTAATAAATTTTGTTAAGTTGACCTGTGTTCAAACAAGAATCATAGGTATTGCGTAATGTTTCGAAAAGTGGAAGGAGTTTGAACAATTTCTCGACTTGTATTTTGATAGCTCTAGTGAAACAGGAAATACAGATACATACATGGTCCGTTCTGTCAATGCATTGTTAGTTACTTTAGTGTTGTTAAGTATGAAACTTTGTTAATGTTAGATGTTTATTCGATCATAAGGTATTTAGGTTTTGTGCATTGTGCGTTATATCCTAGTTCACGACTATGATATGTTAGTTTATTGATGTGAAAAACTTGGTACGTCAGCATAATATTTGGTTGGCGAGTATGTTGTGATAAATTTTTTGTTCATTTTACTAGTTAATGTTAAAATCATGTGATATTTAGAGATTCTGTTAAAAAAGTGTGAAATATGGTACGGGCTGA
>JABUQX010042133.1:0-5000 GCA_015478945.1 Trachelipus rathkii
TCACTAATATTATTAATACTATCACACCCTGTAATAACCTTTGACTACGATCATAATACACCGTGACCAATAAAAGGGGTAATTCCTTCTACTTTTTTATTTCTAAGACCACATCTAAACTCAAAGGCTAGTAAATAATAGATCACATCGTTAAGAGTACCTAACCTCACAATGGTTCCAGGTCACCAGTTATTAATCCAATATTGGTGAACGTCTAACCATCACCTACACTTATCTCTACCTAATCAACACCACAACCCTTCCCGCGCCTCTTTAACCCAGCAAGCTTAAAATGCGACCCTCCATCCTTCTATGCATCTGATATCCCTTACTGCGCCTTAATTTTTCTCCCCGATCCCGCCAGGCATTCTCCCTTCGCAGCCGTCACCGTCTATACGTCGACTCACCTCTCACAAAAACAGGGCTGCCATCACACAAAAGGTTACTATCTTCAAAACATTCACCATAAAATTACATAGCTCAAATTTGAACCATACAGATCTACACTGAGAGGTGTACTACCATCTATCTGGAGCGCAAGCGCAGCAAACTCCCGTCCTACCAAGGTTTCTTCTTTTTTTTTTTTTTTTTTTTTTTTTTTCCTGCCAGTAAAACTAATTTCGACACTTTACTTACGAAACACAACTTCTATTTTACTAATACATTGTTCATAAAAACCATCAAACAGACCTCCTATACCCCACCTCGGGGGTTTGACTATTTTCAACTCATCTATTATAGACCCTTCCTGTGACATTTTGCAAAGAACACGCGGGAATTTCTCTACTTCTATTAGTGTTTGGCAGCATGCGCTTGGGCCGTAGCATTAGATAGATGAAAGAAGACGATTTTTTTTTTTTTTTTTTTTTTTTTTTTTTTGAAGGATAAGTATCAATTTAATTACTGTCTAACTCTAAGAATTGCATGAAGAAATAAGAAACCCCCCCTTTTTTTTTTTTTTTTTTAATTTATTCATTTGTTTTTCTTATTTTTATTATATATATGATTTTTTTTTTTTAATTTAACCTTTTTTTTTTTTGGGTTTCAGCGTCCCTATCAGTTATGTTATGAAAAATTCTTACATTTTCTTAAAATTTTCCAACTGCCTCTTTCCCAATGCTTAAAAATACCACCACGCTTCACTCCTTTTTATCCGAACACTGAAAGGTCCTGAGTATCTCTCTGACAGTTTTCCTACATTGTATTGATTTCTCACCAACACGGCCCTTGCCTTGTGGAGATCTTTCGGAATATTATTATTTTTATTTTCTATATTCAACATGTGGTGCCAAAGGCCCTACGCATTAACCACCGCCACTAAATTTCTTCAAATAGCCACTTTGATGCCGTGGCAATGCAGTGCCCTCCTTCTCTGTACAAGCTTCTGGCACTGATAGATCTGGCCGAAACATAAGCCACTGGTGAGACCCCTTGGCATTTAGAGGACTAATTTCTCGAAACAGTACAGTGCCCAAGGCAAATTTTCAAGGCCATTTTTACGCCTTCATTTCCCCCATCTTAATCATCACCTATAGCGTCAGCTATGAGAGCTTGTTCAATTTTTCCACTAGCCATTCACGTTTGGTCTAGCTAGCCGTTGTGAAAATTTTATCTATGCCGAGTAGGTTACATACGTCATTAAATAATTTGGCAGTGAATTGGCTTCCTCGATCTGAGATGAGTCTTTTTATTGAGCCACAAAACGGAAAAATTTCGCTCGACTAAACATTCAACACCCCACGGCCTCCGCACGTCGCCTGCTAAGAGGGTAGGCAAGGGATACTTAAAACTAAATCTATCAATAAAAAACAAGCAGATAATTGAAACCCATACTTATACGGAAACTTACATAAGTCCACATGAGGGTTGTCAAACTTCTCCGAGACCCCTCTTAAAACTTCTGCCGAATTCTGGAGATAAATTCGAACGCTGCTTATTTTCTGACAGAACACACAACTCTGTATAATTTCTTTACTCTACTATGGCAATAAAATCTGAAAGGCAAAAATCCGCTTTCAAGATAGTCAACGTCCGTTTAATTCCCAAGTGATTTGTATTATGTATTTTCTCTATGACATCATCCACCAGATTTTCCGGTACTAATATTCTAGCTGTTGCCCGTTAAGAATATCAACCGCCAAGACAAGCTCCTTGCCCCGATGGAATTAATTCCCTTGTAGCCACCCCGCCGCTTCCCTCACTAGTTTTTCAGCCCTTTATTAGGTCCCCTTATAAACCATCAGTCCTCCTGTTCTAATAGCTTTTCTTTGAAAATCTACACCATCACACTGCACTATCTACTCCATCATTCCCTTTACCCTTTTTACTGGCCCCCGCTCTACCCGTCACCTTCTCCCCACACACCCCATCATTCCCCAAGCCATTATCATGCAACCAGCTTCGCTAACTATCAATCATTGCCGACTATTATTATTACTACTACTGTTACTACTATATACTATGCTGACCGAAGGCTTATCGGCTTTGACTTATTATTGGTTTATGTTGAGTTTAGTGATTTATATCTGTCGACTACTTTGACTGAGCTACTACTACTATCCGTGGCTTTTACTATTATTAGTAAATGTATTATTATGTATTGATATTACTGACTTCGACTCGTACGTTACTACTGACTACTACGGTACTGGTACTCGTATCGTCGCTGGCTACGGTGGGATTTAGTATCTATTTATTTTATGTGATTAGTTACTACTACTGTCACTTACTTATCTTGAGCTACTGACTTGGCCTAGTTCTTGCTTTTACCACTTATTCATTATATTGATTATTATTAGTTATTATGTATGAATTTTTTTTTTTTTTTTGCCAATTAATCACAAAATTTCAAAAATTATTATTTATTAAATTTTTTTTTCAGTTAAATATTCGTGACGTCATAGTTTATTTCAGCCATTTCTGACGGAGATTCTTCTCCTCCCATCTTCATTTTTGAATAAACGCCGTTTGACATTCAGATTTACGTTTTTTTTGTAACATAGAAAAATGGGATTTCCTCTCGTGTCCCAATTAACAACCCTTATTAAATAACATACCGGGCAAGAAAATTTATTATTATTATTTTTTTTTTTTTATTACCATTTACCATTATTTTTTTTTATCATCGCTCTTTTGGCGGAATACATTCAAACCCGATAATAATTTTTATTTAAAATTTAAATTGTATCACCAAGATCAAAGAGGAATAAATATTCATTATTTTATCCGAAACAAAAATCGCTGTAAAATCCTTTCCTAAGCCACATGCTTTGCTTTCACAAATAATTTTAGCTTAATAATACAAAACACTTTTCACCCAAGATTTAATTTAGTCGATTTATTTATTTATTTATTTACTATTACTATTACTATTATTACCATCATTACTATTATTAATAACCACCATATATAATTAATTAACACAGAAATAATTGTTTCCTTTTCCCTCTTTTTTATTTTTAAAATTTTTTTTTCCTTCTTTTCTCTTTTTTTTTTTTTTTTTTTTGTTTCCCGAAAAAATTGAATTTTTTATTTTTTCCATTGAGGGGATTCCTTGGGTTTTGGGTATCGGTTCTGTGTTCGATGCTAAAGCCAGTTGGGGGTTGAGTGGGGGAATTTTGAAGTCCCTCTTCCCCACCTTTTCCATTTGTTTCGAAATATGAGATTTTTCACGTTAGGGTTAAGATTCTTGACTCTGCTAAACTGTCGTCTCACTGTGATTTTAATTTTTGTTGTTTTTCTTTTTCTTAATTGGAATTTCTCTCTTTTCATGCACTTTTAATTACCGTTAATTATCTTGATGACTGTTCCAATTTCTTCAAAAGGCTGGGTTTAAATAAGAGTCACTACTGGGGAGACCACTTTGTGCCAATAGATTTAGTTAGACACTAGGAATATAAAAGATGATTATTACTTCTTATTTTTATTTTCTTAAACTAGTTAATTTAATGGTTGATAAATTTAATGGTTAATAATTAATGGATGATAAACAATACAATTTCAGGAATGATCGTCATGGTAATGGAGACAGGTTAATCGAATTATAATTAGCTGGCTTTTACTGCGCCAAGTCTTTCTTAATTGCCCCTTCTTCTATAACATGGGGCTTCGATTAATTAATATTGTCACTCACGAATTACTGTAAAAGTTCACAAATAAAATCAGTATATTATGGAATATTTTAATATAAATTGAAGATGC
The DNA here is from genome assembly GCA_015478945.1 of Trachelipus rathkii. Lineage (NCBI taxonomy): Eukaryota > Metazoa > Arthropoda > Malacostraca > Isopoda > Trachelipodidae > Trachelipus > Trachelipus rathkii. The sequence continues at coordinate 4,201 of JABUQX010042133.1, forward strand.
CGGCCTTAACGTGCCGGCCGGCACCCTCTCACGTGCTCTCTCTTCTATCACCCCAGACAGACTGCCCCTTATTCCCAAGATTCTTTGACCCTCAGGAATTTTCCTAGGCATCGCTTTTGCGATTGGCCTTCCACAAGATTTGAAATCTAAAATACAAGTTCGTTACAAATTTTTTCTCCCAACAACATGACTTATAGAGCGAAAGATTTCTATCATACAATGGTAGTATACATAATATATAGTAAGGGGGTTAGCCCCCCTTACATATATAATATATACTTATATAATATATAATATATATATATACTATATATATATATATATATATATATATAAATATAATATATATAAATATAAATATATATAATATCATATATATATAATAATATTATAAACAAGGGTAACTTGAACTCAACGCTGGGCCAGCAAGGCATTTGGCTGGGGCGCTTCCTGAGTACAGAGTCAAACCACCAAAGTCAGCAACGCGACCATGGGCACAACAACGGTTGTGTCGAAATTTGCATGATAGGACGGATAATATATATATATATACTATATATATAATATATAATATAATATATATAATAATATATATATATATATAGTATATATTATATAATATATATATATATATACCCTTCAAGATTTATATGAATCTTTTAGCTCTGAAAATTTTAAAAGCTTTCCTTCTTGTTTGAAACAAGACTTGAATTTCCTCTTTCGTTTCACACTTTATATCAGATTTCTTTTCGGATAGATCTGCAGCAGCTGCTCTACACGGACACAGTTTATCCTTTAAA
>JABUQX010042133.1:12500-35856 GCA_015478945.1 Trachelipus rathkii
GAGAGAGAGAGAGAGAGAGGAGAGAGAGAGTAGAGAGAGAGAGAGAGAGAGAGGAGAGAGAGAGAGGAGGAGAGAGAGAGATCTTTCTCTAACATTTTTGACACATTCCTCTTTCGTTATATTAAAAAGATGTTCGGTTTTCAGGGTGTGCGGCCATCTTTTATCATCACATTGCATATCCACACATACGCATGTCATACACACACAAACATAATGGATACACACATCACTACATTCATACACACACCCATACACGCATACGCAGAACGAGCCGCAAACCGGTCCTGCAAGCCTCCTGAAGAGCAAACAATCAGTCAGTGACCAACCCTCGAACGTCATGCCCCGATACCCCAGCACCTCCCCTCTCCCGTACTTCCAGAACTCTCCCCCGTTCTCTCTCTAGAACATCCCCTCTCCCCTTTTATCATGTATTGTAAGTCCTACTCCTCATCTCACTCTTCTTCCCCTCTTCTCAATCATCTTTCTTTCTCTTCCTTTTATTTAAGCATGCACTCCTTCCCTCCCAAACTGGAGCTATGCACCCTGTATTGTGTGGAGTGAGTATCTAGACCAGTAGGCTCGGGTCGAGTGCTTATTTTGTTTAATACAGTACCTCGGATATGCAGTATACAAGATATCTCTATCCTTATTCCTAATACGATGGTTACTTTGATCTAGCTATCTATCTATCAATATTTGCATAACTAACCGAATCCTCATTTTCTATCTAAAACTCAATATATCTCATCCTTCACTATTCTATTTCTATCCTAACTCTAATCTATTCATATAATTATATAATTTAATATATTTATATATGTATATATATATTAAATTATTAATATATATTATATATATTAATTATATATTATTAATATTATATACTTAATATATTTATCATTATATATAAATATATATATAAGTATATAATTAAATTATATATATATAATATATTATAATAATTAAATTGGCTTATATATATTCTCAGACGTGGTAACCATTTATAGCTTAAGTAATAATTATCTAAACGAAAGCCAAAATGTTATTATATTGCCTGATTTTGCAGATGAAGAGTGGGACACTAGAATGAATTTGTACATTGAGCCACCACCCAAGAGAAATATCTTTATGTCACACCAAATTGTATAAAAAAAGTCGTCTCACACAAATTAATATTGATAAAATATAATATATTTAACTAAATTTCTAACTAAAACAATTTTCGGATCATTACCTTTATCATATTCAATATTTTAGGATAAGATAATATAATTATCAGTACTATTATCCTAATATTATCTGATATATATTTCGTGAAATAAATTATCTATTTTAATAATAATTAAATCTAATCTAATAAATTAATCTAATTAAAGTAATTATTAAATAATAATTATCTTTATTATTTGTATAATATATATACCAAATCATCTAAGTCATTGAGTCTATAAGTACAAGCCTATTAGTAACTAATACACAATATACTGTAATATAGAACAAATTACAACACTATAAATAAAATAAATGACTTAATTGCTATATATATTATACTATTAAATTTATAAAATAGGGTAGTTGTTTTGTTGTTAATTAATTATATTAATTTTTTAAAAATATATATGATTATATATATAATATTATTAATATATAATATTATTGTTTTATATTAATTATATTAATACTTAATAGTATAATTAATTAATAAAATTGATATATAATATTAATTATATATAATATATATTATTATAAATATAACTATTATATAATTATTATTAAATATATTAATATAATATATAGTATAAATATTTATACAATAATAGTAATAAATAATAGTAATTATCATTATATATATATATATATATAGTATATAGTATATTATAAATCTATACATAGTTATAAAAATGTGTTTTCATTTGGCTTAAAAATGGTTTTGAGTAATAAATACAGTTAAATATATTCAGTAGAGTTTCAATCCAAGTGTCTCTGTTAGTGATATAAGTTTTAAGTATCAATTTATGTGTTGAGGGTAATCAATTTATTCATTATTATATATTTAGTCATTATGATAGTGATATTTATTATTATTTTAGTTTTCATCGTTAGTTCTGATTATTGGGTTATTTTAATTAATTGCGCATCTAATAATCGAGTTACGATTAAGCATGTATTTAACTCATTATAACCTAATAACTAAACCATATGGTTTATAATATTATCTGTCATAAAGAATTAATTACTATTAAATATATAAATTCCATCTATTTTAATACCTAATCTTATTTATCTGTATTACCGTAAATAATGATCAATATCAGTCCATATATAAATAGTAAACGATTAGGTTCATTATATTAATCTAAAAGATATATACTAAATAAAAGTGAATGTGTCATTTAGTTGTCACTATTACCTACAATAATACATGTTTTGATGAGTGAGTTACTAAGATAACCCAACTAATAAGTAGTTCGGTCAATATTAAATTACATCATATCATTTAATATTAGGTATGTAATTACATAGTCTGTACGTAATAAGTGAGTACCAAGGATTTTTCATTAATATTAATATATATTTATTAAAATATAAATAAATATATTACATTTATAGTAATGTAAATAATAGAACAAGTAGTATCGTTATTAGTATTACTAGTAGTAGTGAATGATGTATTTTTTCACCTAATATAATTATAGTAGAATTAAGAATATATATTTATAATATAATGAATTATTATAAAAATATATATATAAAAGATCATCTCTAATCCAAATATTGGTTCATACTTATAACTACTATATATATATATTATATATAATATATATTATATATATATATATTATATTAATATTATAGAAATATATATTTCTTATTATATATTAACTAAATATATTATATTATTATATCTTATTATATGTATTATATTCTTTAAAAATTTAATATATAGTATTATATATTATTTAGTATATTATTCAATATATATATATATATATTGAATTAAGTATTGTATATCTTATATTAGTTATATATACATAGTATATATAATTTATATATATAAAATATAAAATATATTAATTAAGTGTATTGATATATTATATTAATTATATATTATATATTATACATATAGTATAATTAATTTATTAGATCAATTTTATTGAAAATTTGTGCCACATATTTGAAAATAATAAAATATTTAATATTTTTCCACTCTTTGTTGCCATAAATACTGATTATAGTTTTACATTATAAATATTAATATCTATATTATCCACAGAGTAACTATAATACTTAATATAATAATAATAATTGTATCATAGATTATAATTTACTATATTATAGATTCTTATAAAATCTGTATTATTTCTAATTATTATGCTTGTAATATATTCTATGTCTTTCTTCCGTTGGTCAAAGAATTTAAAATTATACAGCCTCTCATGGCATAATGAAGTACTATCTGAGTCCTAAGCATTAATAAGTACGTTTATATATTTTCATCTCATCTCAAGTATAATATTATTATAACATTTAATTAAAATTTTTTCTTAGAAGTATAAGAATTGAAATTCATCGAAAAGTATTATTTGAATATAATGAAGTTTCATTAATATAATATAATCAATTGTAAGGATGAAGCATGAGTTTTTATAAAAATAGGATAAGAAGATGAATTATGTAGAAGCGACCTAGAGAGAGAGATATTACATTAATTAAAATATACGAATCGGGCATTAGAGGTTCAGGATTTTCCCTTAAGTATCAAAATAATAATCCTCAGGTAGTACTAACCAAGCAATACCTTAAGTGGTAGTTATACCCTATTATTATATCTATTATGAAAAATGAGGCATTAGGCCACGTGATGGAAGTCTCTTAAACTTACATGGAGAAGAAACTTGACCTCGATTACATACAGTCTATATTAAATCGGAAAAAATCATCAGGTTATCATAATAAAGAGAGATGTGAGAAGAATGTGATGAAGTAAGTAGATGAACTACTGAGAATGAACTAGCAATAGCTTATTGCTATCGAATAGTAGGATATTACTTCATAATAAAATAACTAATTATTAATTATGGATTGGCTTACAAAGGTAATCTGCTAGAATAATTACAGCAATTTCATCCTAAAATTTCTACCATAAAGCTGGGCGCACACTGGCTGACAAAGGTTTTAAAACATTAAGTTGTATATAACTCATTTATTAGTTTCCATTATCATTATATATTTAATAATAATATAATGATCCGTTATTCATCTTTATATTTAGTGTATAAGAAATATATTATGTGTAAACACATATGTATATTTATATATATATATACAAATAATTTGATCATCAATTATTATATGCTAACTTAAAATAATTTACATTGAAAAAGACATTTTAACTATATAAAAATTTAAGACTTTATATACAAAATACTGATACTATAAAATCTTCGCATATTTATTTTTACTGGTACACTCAGGTATGGTTGACGTTACTAGTACAAAAATAATTTTAAATAACAATTATATTAATTATCTATATGTATATTATTATTCTTATATACTATCTACTTTGTCAACACAAAAGTTTGTTCAATGATATAGTTTACTATGACTATACTTTTCTTGTCTAATCCAATATTAAATCCTATATATAAAAGTTATATATTAATAATAATTTATTTAACCATTAATTTTATATTCAAGCTATATATACAAATATATTATATATTAATATATATATTTATAAGTTTTAATTAAATAACCAGGTTTATAATCTATATAACCGCAGTAGCAGTGTCAATTTTTATATGTATATATCCTCATTATATATGGTCCTGTAGATTACGTTCCTTATTATACAACAGTTTTCGACATATTACTAAACTGGTTACACTTCATGAATTTTACTAAATAATATGGATTTTTAATAATATATTAATATTTATATTAATAGTATTAATATATATGGTATATTATATATTAATTATTTATATTTATATGTAATTAATAAATATTAATGATATTAATATATAATTGATAAATATTATAAAATTATAAAGTGATGATGTATTATATATATATTTATTTTATATAGTATAATAGTCTGTGTCTTGAAATTTTATTCATCTAGAGCTTAGAACTATAGTCACTTCTATTAAAAAAATTATTTATAAATATTATAAAGATGAAAAACCAATAAATATAAAATAAACCCGCAAATTGTCTCTGAAGTTATGTATTCTAATGGGGAGAAATGTCCGTTTGTTATAGGATAGTTCCCATTGCACTTTGAGATAGCAGTAGTGTATTTTGATTTTCCTTGTAAACTAGTGTTACCCGGTCGATTCGAATGTATTGTTTGCCTTGACCCGAAAAGTAAATAATTGTGATAGTTTAAGTCTTCAAACCCTTCCCTTAGCACTGGGAAGTTTTCTGTGTAATTGTTCTATGTAACATTGTTCCACGAGATAGACGTTAATATAGTAAGGATAATAAGAGGTTAAACTTGCCCTTCATTGTGCGTCCAATTATAATCTATCAATGTCAATTAAATAATAAAATTTAGATAATTTCACGAATAACAAACTCTTTCGTTTACGAACGAATTTTGTTTTAATCTACGTATATTTTTTTATTTTTTTAATATTATTGTGTGACCTGTTAACACTTATTTCTCACTTCCTATCAGAATATCTTCCTGTTCCCTATGCAGATTTTTTACTAAACTACCAATGGATTCGTTTTAAACGGAAATCACTATTTCTTCCAAGTAAAGTTGCTATCTTTATATATCCGCCAATGAATTTTGAAAATAGACTTATTTGGTAAGATTTATATATACCCTAAGATACACTAGTTCCCGATTAAATAATAATAATCAATACAAATAATAATAATTATATTAATTAGTACAATTCATAATAATTAATGAATGTTTAAATAAATTATATAAATAAATGATATAATAAATAGGAGGTTATGAATAAAAAATAATAGTAATCCATAACTAATACAAATAATTGTGCTATAATTATAATAAAATGAATTAAATTGAGAAGCGCCAAGTTATTAATTTAATTTAGAATAAGGGAGACCAATGATATCACCAGAAGAATGAATCAACATAATTATGATATTAAAAAATAATTTAATTATTATATTAAAATATTATAATATAAAACAATATTTAATATAATGAAATATCACATAATACCAATCTATTTAATAATTATAATTAGTGAATATTACATAATTATACTTAGCATCGAGTTAATAAATATAATAATAAATGAATATGATATAAGAATATATATCAAGAGCATACTAATTAGTATATGCATATTTCAATAATGCTAGGGTAATATTTATCCTAGATAGATGTGTCAACATTTTTCCATTTTCTATACTTAACAAGTTCACTCTCTATCAGTAATTAAAAACATATATTGTATATTAATATTTGAAGAATTCCATTTCTACGCTCCCAGTTGAATAAAGTTTTTAAAATTTATTATATTCATATAATTTATATATTATATATACAATTATCTTTCCTGAAATTGGGTACTCATATTATTAATATAAACACTTAGTGTTATTGTTGTATATATTTAGATTATAACTTTATATAATAAATAATAAGTATATATATATATTATTAACTTCACTTCACTTAAATAGCAAATGGATTTAGATATATTTAGAAGTTTTTAATGTAATTCCTAACCACGTTTTATTACTCATTTATAGAACGATTAATATGAGTTACGATATAATAGTTACAATACATATAAATAAAAAGGTATAATTAAATATATTTTTTATTATAATTTTAATAATTTATATTATAATTATATGTTAATTAAATAATTAGATAGATTTGCCAAAATAACTTGAATAATCAATAATAAATATATATAATAAAAATAATAAAAATAAATAAATTAATCTATAATAATATAATATCACATAATATTAATAATATTAATAATAATATATACTAATAATTATTATAATAATATATATTAATAAATTACATATAATAATAATGATATAATAATAATATATATATATTATTATAATAAAATATATAATATAATTATATTAATAAATGAGACAATTAATAACAATACAATCAAACACAAAATATATATATATATAGTACAATATATATTAATAATTATTATAACATTATATAAATCATAATATAAATAATAAATTAAAAAATATAAATAATAATTAAATTAATAAAATATATTATTATAATTTTTATATATAAAATAATGATATAATTAATCCATTAATTTGTAATATATAATATATACATAATATATTAATTAAAGTATAATAATTATAATAATTAAATCATATATATATAATAATATATATAATTAATATAATTAATATAAATTAAATAATAATTTAATATCATACATAGTTAGAGTGATGATAGCTAAATAAGATGTTTTGGAAATGTACCTATGTTTACTCTCTCGGTTTTGAGAAAGGTGTTTACCATTATCATTTAATATTTATTTATAACCTGTATTTGTATCATGACGATGCTTTGCGTTAAAAAATTTCTATCATTATTAACCAAATACTATTTAAAACTCTTTTAATTATTAATAACAAAATTTGAGGTGATATAACACAGATAATGGGATGTGGATGAGCCTATTATTATTAATTATTCATTATTATAATTATATTATTATTTATTATAAATTATTCATTTATATATATTATTAATTAATTTATTGATTAATTATATATATATTATTATCATGTATAATATTTTATAATAATATATTATTCATATATTATTAATTCATATATTTTATAATATTATTAATTACTTATTTATTTAATATAATATATAATTATATTTGTTTCTATAGTTATGTCTATCGTTAGACTAGTGAACTAACCTTTGATGCCAATCATCAGAATATTAGAATCCCTTTCAGAGAGACTCGCTTGACTAATGTCCAAGAAATTATATTTCACACATAATAAAACTTTCTTTCGTTAACATATATTAAAAGTAAATATCATATATAATTAGCTATACTATATATATTAATATTATACAATTATATATTAATCTTGTTTTTGATTTCCAGTATGATTTTTTGTAAGAAAAGTAAGTATATGTATTAAATATTACGTATTAGAGGTCTATATTAGTATATAAGTTACTAATGATAATACTAATAAAAATTAATATGAAACTAGAATACGTTAATATATAAATATAGTATATATTATAGAGATTTAATAGATATTTCTAGAACAAAAACATCATCCAGGATATAGCAGTAATAATATATATATATTTACTAGGATTATATATAATTATTTATTTGAAACTAATTAATATTAATATATAGTATATAATTATTAACTATTTATTAATTAATATAATATGTATATATATAACATATATATAATACTATATATATATTATATAGTAGTAATAATATATTATTATAATATACTATATTATGAATTATAATATATTAAGTACTTATGATATCATAATGATTTAGTTACCAATTACTACATATCAGAAGCATTTGAGTAAATAAATCTAGATGTTTTTAGATTAAACCTTAAGAGTGATGAATTAAGGTTATTCTTTTGTGTCAGACACCTATCCAGTGTGTGGTATACTAGCCGATAAATTAATTTACATAATATATTTCATATAATTAATTTTGCGAATCCTCCCATAATCTTAACTAGAATCTTCAATCTTTCTCTTTGTCCTAACTATTAATTTACATCCAATCCATCTTCCTAACTTTTGCTACTTGTGATGTGTTGTGATGTGACGGTATACGTGTGTATTGTGATGTGTGTGTAGTGTGTAGATATATGTGTATTTGAGTGTGTGAGTGTTAAATAATTGTTGTGCTTAAATTGTGAATTATATTATTGGTAAATTATAACATTGTACTTATCAGTTGTGTTTTAATATATATTAAGTTTAATGTGCTATGGTATAGTGTATATATACTATATGTATATGACTTTCTCTGTTTTGGTGCTTACTCTACGTTGCTACCGTGTGTTAATTGATTTCTCCTTGTTACTCGGGTCTGTTTGATAAGATGTGGAGAAAGTTTCTAATAGTTGTAAAGCAAAAAGTATTATAAATCCCGAGCACATGGTACCATGCTTTTCTATTTCAAAAAATTTGGATCACTCCAAATTCTCAAACATTAGTATTATAATTAATTATTATATATAATTATATTTATTATTCATTATTATTATTATTATATTATTTATTATTATTATTGCTATTTATTTATTATTTATTATTATTATTATTATTAATTAATTATTATTACTATTATTATTATTATTCCTTATATAATGTTTATTTTCTAGTATATTGATTTACATATTATTTTAATTTATTAATATATTATTATTATGGATTATATTATTGTTTATTAATTATTGTTAATTATTATTCATTATTATTATTACTTTATTAACTTTATTATTATTATTAATTATTATTATTATATAGATTATTGATTTATCTATTAACCTCAGCCAGCAAGCAGTGCGAAGCAACCCCATAAACTAGAATTATATATAGAGTTATCCAATTTCTTTGTTATCAAGGGTTCTTGAGTGCTTGTTGTTTATAAGTATCGAACTATCCCTCTAATATTCATACTAGTAATTTAAATAATTATAATACTGAGTTTATATATATATGATATATTTTTATATATTTATATTTTATTGTATTATTATTATTCCTTATTTATTATATTGAATATTATATAACTATATATAAATATTAGTATTACTATATAATACCTATTATACTATACACAAATAAAGCATATAGCTTGAACATTAATCCAAACCGTATTAAAGTTGCAACCGTTTCGGCCCCCGAATACTTAAAAATATTGAACAATTTTAAGGAAATAAATATTTAACATTGAAATTAAAGATATTTTATAATCAATAATATATTCATTAATATACATTCCAAGTAAGATGCTATTATGGTATAAAATATTTTCCTTATTTTTAATATGGTTATTACATTTCACATATTATTTATATAAAATGATAATGTTCCCCTTCGTCCGTGCTGTAAACGTTCTGGCTCATTTATATACTTTTGGGATTTAATGCTTAATCTCTTGCATATTCTTATATGCCTTAACTATAAAGTTTGCGAGACACGACGGTGTTTACTTATATACTCATATATCTCTATTAAGATATATAACTATTATATAATGTTATTAAATATATCAAGGTATATAGTAGTAGAGGGATATACTCATATTTCTTTCAATACATGCACATACTTTCATACCCTATATATCATAATTATATATTATATAATTCGATAATATACTTAATTGATAGTATATTATATTTGCTACGTTTATTATATCCTTATCTATATTAGTCAGTAAGTATACTGAGACTTATTAATAACTACTACATATAATTATACTATATTAACTTGCTCTCAATATAATATTAAAACTTATTATAATATATATTTAATAATACTTAACTGTATTATGATATAATTATACCAACGCCTCATACCCCTGACCCGTGAGTAGTATAAAATAATAATATATATAGTTAGATATTTTAAACTTTTATACGTTCTATGTAACATATATAATTTTTTAATACTTGGTCTTATTTACAATTTTAAGTCTAAAATATATTCATATACATATATATTATTTTATTATAACACCTTCATTAGAATAGCGTGCTTATTACTATTACATGACGAAAGTGACAAATTAATGTATTAAATATTTAAAAATAAAATTGGTTGTTACATTTTTTGTTAGGGGCGACTCTTTCCTGAATTCGAGCAAAAAAATGAGACCCAGATAAAACCAATAATAAATTATAGTTTGTCCCTTGAATTCCCATCAAACCCAACAACTTATATCTTATTCGATATAAATCATTATAATATGTATAGATATATTAGCATAGATACCTAGAATTAGATTGATATATATTACTGATATAGCTAGTTAATACTTTTATATATATCTACTAGTATTATAGTATTATATCTATATCATATATATTTATATATATCTCATATAATATATATATAACTATACTATATAATATATATAAACGCGTAATATATATAGTAACTAAGTATTATAATAATATATATATATATATATCTATATATATAGTAATATATATAATATTATATTATATATATATACTATATATTATATATAAATACTATATTATGATTATATATATATTTACTCACCGTACCAAAATTAACCCGCCAATTGCCCATCTATGCTAGCGTCGATATCGACGTGATTACCTCTTAGGTTTACAAGAAGACGTACGCGCTGTGTAAAGCTTTTTTATGCGAATAACAATAGCATACGGGAAACTACATTCGATAGTAGAGGGTAAGATTAGTCCTAAGGCTCAAGAATCACCTTGGGGCCTGAGACATGCGGTCCTGGCCTATGTGATTGATAGCGTTGTTTGCCCTTCAAAGTGGGACGTTACTCGCGGTGGAAGTGTTTAGTGTTTGGATCGTGTTACTCAAGTAACGTGTGTGGGATACCTCTATGGTCATCTGATGAGAGAATGGAGCTTGTCACCTCGCAAAGTAACACATGGTGTAGTGGTTCGTGAGTCACATCACATTTCGAACACAGGTGCCCTATGTCTCCGATCACACAGAACGAAAATTTCTGATCCCATAATGACGAGCGACTTCCGCGTGCCCCATAGCGGTCCGGAGGGTTCGTGCGGTGGATGCGGCTGTCGCATCCACGGAAAACTATATCGACTCATGCTTCCTCACATCAATCGTCTTTTTCACCTTTGGGTTTAGAAAAAGGTATCTGAATCCTCTGTAATGCCAGCCCACATCCAGCATACCATGATTTAACCCAATGTCGGGTTAGTCTTTCATTGTGGCTGACACAATTTCTGAGCCAATTGAACCTAATTGCGAGCAGTTCTGAGTTGCAACACTGGACGATAACGATCAAGCCACCACTGCATGGGGGTTATGAACGTATACACTCCGATCATAATACGGGTCAATGGATAATTCTTTCTGCAGATGGTACCGCGGCTGCACTGAGCAGAGTTAGGGAAACTTCGGCTTATCCCCTAGTCACGTGAGCTCTGTAGCTCGTTATCCGTATGAAATATGAGAAGAATGAGCCGCTTACACTTTCCCCAGCAATCTCTCATGTATCTCATCGACTTTCCACCCTCCCTAACTATGGAATTCCACAGTCTCAGCGACCATATTAGCATTGCTACGTACCCTTTCATGTGGTCCTCATCACTATTTGTACGATAGACCTATCTGGAATCGCCAATGTCTAAAGGTTGTAAGAGTACCGGACTAATGTCATGCCTGGAAGCTCCGATCCAGTAGAACAAGCACATTTCCGTTGCAATCGGCCTCGACGCTATTCCATGTAGAGGTGAGTTTCCCTCCTGAGGCACTAAATTGCTAGTCAAGATCCTTGATACCTCTCTCGGCGTGATTCCCGTGGTCCTCATCTGCGCGTTCTAATGTTTCCGCTATGCGTCAGCCAATTATTGTAATTATCACTCTCCAGCCATAGGGCTCCCTACGCTACCTCCTTCCTGCAAGCTTGTATAGAATGGTGCCATTGTTCGTTTTATGGTGCCTGTCTCTTACGGCCCGATACGCGAAATACGGTTTTCAATTCACGCCAATCTCTTCGTCGCTGTCGGCTTTTTCCCTTTGCACCGCCACTCTTGCTTGCTACTTGTTGTGTCGCTCTCTCTCTCTCTTTTTTTTTTTTTCTCTCTCTCTCTAGAGTGTAATTCTATTTCGTGGCTGTTGTAATCCAATTCTAGATGCTATTCTTGATCAAGTGAATCTATAATGGAAGTTGCGATGCGAACCATGGATTTTTGACTGTAACCCTACTGTGTGTCTGTTTTTGTACGGTGCCCAAGTAGCTTTCGCGGATCTTAAAAAACCCGGACACCTTACCTAGTGTACCACATAGTCGGGTCATTGGCAGGCGTTTCGAATATCGGGCACTAGCTCGTTACCCGTAGTTCTCTCGGCACGCTGATGGGGAGTTCATTCTACCGACAAGTTCTTGAGAGATAGCCGACGTTAGGACTTATCTTGAGAATAAAGTAGTGCGGTCATTAGGGATTTTGTACGAGACTTGTTAAACACAGGCCCTTTCTCCTACTTCTCAACTGCCGCTTAGCTCATCCAGTGTCTTAAGTCGACCGCCCTCCCAATGATCCCCTCATTTTCTACTGGTTATAAGGAGCAGGCGGTCTTCACACGTATTCGCGATCTGAATGTAATCCCTACCGTATCGCCACATTCCGCTAACTCCCCACTCACATTTTACAACCCTCTCCGGCTAAAGCCTGGAGTTAACGTGTCTTAGTCAATTCTTAATTTAAAAGCAGAGATGCAGAAGGTGGGGACCCTATATATAAAAACAACACACGCACGCGCTCGAGAGCTCACCTTACTTACATAAGATGTACGCTGTAATATTGTGTCTCGGATGCTATGTTATTTAACATAATTAGTTACAGCAGCGTTCTGGTCCCTTTCTGTAATTGTTAACGTAAATATAGCCAGTGGGTGCGTTTATTTTTGGACGAAGTAAGTATATATGATATATAATATATATAATTTATATATTTATATAGTATATAGTAATAGTATATATATTATATATATATATTTATATATTATAGATATCGTAATAAATATTTTATATATAATACTATATTATATATATTATTGGCTGAAACTGGAGTAGAAAAAGCTAAGCTCGAGGTTAAAGAAATATTTCAAGTAAATTGAAAGAGATGTTATATCGTCTATTTTGAACATCTCTAGATTGAATGATGTCGGTTAGCTTTCTTCATCACTTACAATATAGTTTACTGTAAAATGTTCAGTCTGAAACTTAACTGATAAGTATTTTTTTAGTTATAATTCAAATTCCATTTTGATTATAATTTGTCGAAATTTTAATATTCCTTCCTCTTTCAAGTCATGACGCTTAAGAAGAGGGGACCAAGTCATAACAATCAGTCATTGCATTTAAATTGTCTTTATTCATTTTGTCGCATTTAATCTGTTTTCGTTTTCTATTTCGTTATTTTAATGACTCCTGTCCAATAAAGAGGGAGTCATCTCCTCCCCCGAGTGTTTAAAAATTATATTTGAAAACGTCGTATTAAATGCATGATATAATTTGGGAGAGTGGATTTTTTGCTCCTTTTTAGAGTTGGCAACTAAAAAAAGCTACTAAAAGCTTATCAGTTCTCACAATTCGTTCTTACGCGCTAATCCTCACAATTCTTTCCTACTTGCTGGTCTTCCATAAACTTACATTGAAGCTCGTTTCAGTCGTACCAGACGATATTGACTTAAGAAGTCAAGTGTGATTAGTGATAATACTGATCTCGGGAGTGGATTTCATCTCGCCAATGCAGGCTAAGTGCAACTAATGGTTATAAATTTAATCGCTGACTCACGAAGTGAGTTTGGCGGAACACAAACCTAATCCAAAGTAATCTATGCGAACTCTCATACCTCAATAATTATGTCTCACAAATCGAATTCTTTTGTTGAATAGATTCTTTCACTAAAGATTTCGTACATAGAAATTTGTCTTAATGAGCATTTTATACTTTGTCCCAATTTCAATTTAGTAGATCTTTTGTGGCGTTTTATTACATATCATCATCAGTCATTACAATATTATGCTCATTTTACTTATATCTAGTCGTCTATTTGTTTTACCTATCTTTTTTGTTTTAGTTACTCTTTTTTGTGTGTTTACCTATCATTAGTTCGTCTAAATGTCGTCTTTAGTACGTAGATTAGTTGTCTTATCCCATTTTTGTCGTCCTCTTATGTCGTCTTTAGTCCGACATTTTGGCATAGACTGTCCACAATTGAACAGTTTTTCTTTCTAGTTCGTTATGTCCCTTTGCATCGTAATTTTCCGAAGTGATTAATGCACGGAAATTTCAGAAATCTTTGTTTTATTAAATATTATGTTAGCTCCCCATTCTAAGTTATTTCCTAGAAGATATTCGCCATAACAGCGAAATATCTTCATCTACGCGCGCGGCGAACTGACGTGTGGTGCATTTAATTAATATATGTCGAGTTCATAAATCAACGTGGTATACTTCTTCCTTAGCAAAGTTACTTGAAGTTCGGAGGAAATTAGGCGTCACTATAAATCTCACTTCTTTGGTTTGAGCAGAAACACATCTCTTATCAAGAGAAGATGATGCATTCAAAACAAAATAGTATGGATCATACAACTAATAATCTTGGCATCGCAAGGTTGAATTCCTTTTCGTTTGCTTTCGAAGATTAACAGTGTTGTATCAACAATCTTATTATAATTTTCTCTTCCGACACAACGTAACGGGTGCCACAAACGAGTATCAGGGACTTCACCTTTTCCGTGAAATATTTTGTTGTGAAGATGTATCATCGGATAAAGCCTGTTAAAACTGAATCATACATCTGAAGGCAGATGGCTTTATTTAAACATCAATCAAACTTGTCAAATAAATCATTATTTCTTATATAATGGTAAATTTATAAACATCGGATTTTATAATAAAAATATAAACCATAATTTAGAATGTTAGAAATTTAATCCTTTGAATAATATTGTAGAATTCACAATCCATCTTTCATTCGTTATAATTTTATATTTTTAGTATATATATATATATATATATTTATATATATTATATATATATATAATAAATTATTATATATAATACCTATATAAAATCACATTATTATATTATATATAATATTATATTATTATTATAATATATATATTATTAATAATAATAATATAATTATTATATATATAAATATATATATATATAATATATAATATAATATATATATAATATATTAAATATATATGATATATTATATATATATCTATTATATTTATAATAATATATAAATATAATAATATATTATATATATATATATTATAATATTAATTAATTAAATATAAATATATAATAAATATAAACTATTATATTACCATTTAAAAAAATATATTGTAAAACTAATATATATATATATAGTATAATATAAATATAATATAGTTTACTATAATAATATATATTATAAGTGTATATATATATATTAATATATACATTATATATATTAATATAATATTATATATATATATATATATATATTATATATATCATTATATATATTATATATAATATATATATTATAGTATAATATTATTTTATAAAAAATCTACCATAGCTCTCTACATCATATCTATATATATATATATAAGTATATATATTATATATATTATATATATATTATATATTTATATATATATATACTTATATAGACTATTATATTATATTTATATATATATATATAAATATATAATTTATATATTTATATATATTATATATATAATATATATATTATAATATATTGTTGGTATTGGAACGAAGTTCAAAGGCCAATTATTATTGGTATGCTCATCAATTTTGGGGGAATTCGGAAGATAAGAATCAAAGCTAACTTTTATTTGGCTGTTAAGTTGGCACCACACTGAAGTTTCTTTCCTGGATGACTTCTTTCCGTGTTTCTTTTGTGAACAAAATTTAATAAACTTATTTGATATTTCACCAATTTATGTGTGTGTGTGTGTGTGTGTGTGTGTGTGTGTTGGTGCTGTGTTGTGTGTGTGTGTGTGTGTGGTGTGTGTGTGTGTGTTGTGTGTGGGTGTTTGTGGTTGGGAATTTAATTATTCTGTGCAATGTGTGTGTGTGTGTACGTATTTGTGTTTGCATATGTATTGTTTCTCATCTGTTGAAATTCTTAAATTAAATTTTTTGCTCTTTTTCTGGTTTTAAGTGTTTTTAAAGGCCCACTGTTTTTCAGCTTTATTATTATTTTCATATTTTTTTATATATTTATTTTTATTATTATTATTATTTTAATTATATTATCATTATTATTATTTATATTATTATTATTATTTTATTGATTATTTTCATTATTATTTTCATATTTTTAATATATTTATTATTTTTAATATTAATATATTAATATATTTATTATTATTATTATTATTATTATTATTATTATTATTATTATTATTATTATTATCTTATTATTTATTATTATTATATATTATTAATTATTATTATTGATTAAGATTAATTATTTTTATTATTATTGATTTATTATCGACAACTTAGTCCAATTTCTTGAAAGATTTGAAACGTGCATGTTGTGGGGGAATAAACTTAAATGGTTCTTGATTATAATAATGGAAACGCAATTGTCCTTGAATTTGATGAATTCATATTGGGTCTGTATGAGGTACTGTTTAGCTACATTTGTTTGATCCAGGGAAAGGATATGCAAACTATAAAATTTTATATCACATTTGCCATAATTTTAATAGAAATATGTAAGAGCTATTGTTTCGAAGTACCAATTGCTGGAAGCTGCAAGAAAAGATGATCCAGTGAGTGGTAGCTGGTTTGTTGAGAAGGAGTTGGAACTCGCACATTCCAACCTACTTCGAAAAAGGGAAGCCATCTCTGATAATTTCTAACTATCGCATTATAATTCTTCACTTAGTATCTATAAGATATTTGAAACCTCTCAACTCTCACCTCTTAGATCATCTGGAAACTCATTACGAATCGCCAGTATGGTTTTCGGCGCTCGATGTCTACTGGCTATGACTTACTTTTCTAATCACCGAGTTTATGGTTTTTTCGCTCTTTAGGACTACGGGGAGATTTTGCCTGGTGGAGCTTGAGATACAAACATTTGAACGAGTAATGGCACGCGTCACTGTCTTCTAGTTCCCCTGCATTTGGGTTTCCTCCTTCTCTTACTTACTTATGTCTAGCTTTCTTCCAAATCACTCAACATATCGGCTGTTTGTTGATGGGGCGACTTCTTCCATCTTCTGTCAATAATGGTGTTCTCAGGGTTCTGTTCTTATCACCTCTTTAATCTCCTATACTTTTTCATTAATGAATCTTACTCACCTGCACTCTATCTCATCATGATGCCGATGACATTTCGACCCTTCATTCTCAACCATACCTATAAAGTATATATATATATATATATATATATATATTATAATATATTTTATATATTATATTATATATATTATAATATATATATATATATATTATATAGTATATATATACTTATATATTATATATATAATATATATATAAATATATATATTATATAATATATAATATATATATTATTATATATAGTATATAGTATATATATATATATATATAATGGTACTTATAGTTATAATATATATATATATATTATTATATATATATTATATATAATAATTATGTCAATGAAAACACCCAAGAAACATTTTTTATCCTCAGCATAGTTAAAATGATTTAAATATATATATTATATATATATATATATATAATATAATATATATTATATACTATATACTTAATAGTATAATCATATATATATATATATATAGTAATATATATAATTATATATAGTATATATTATAAGTAATATATATAATTTATTTATATTATATAATATTATATATATAATATATATTATATATATATATATATATTATATGATTAATATTTATATATATATATATATATATTATATATGTATTATATAATATATATATCATTATAATATATATATAGGTTTGGGTTGGGGGAGTTGAGCGAGGTTGAAGGGGAAAGTATTAGTGTGGTATTTTAAAACGAATAAACATTGTTGAAAGAGGTTTTATGACTAAGATTTTAAATTCCAGTTTTCTCAATCATGATTTTAATATCACAATATATATACTATATTATATATATTATATATAATTATATATATATTATATATTATATAGTATATATATGATTTATATATATATATGATATATTATTATATATAATTATATATATATATTATTATATATAGTATATTTATATATATTATATTAGCGACAAGTTACTTACTAACCCACACGGAACGGAAGCTCGGATCAAAAAAAATTTTAACGTAAGCATCTATGATACATAAATAGCTGTTCTAGGAAGAAAGTGATTTTATTTTTTTTTGAGCGCCACCGTCCTTGATTCCCAATCTGTTATCATGGCGAAAAAGATTGACATTTTTATTTGAAAAAGGTATTATTACACGGCAATGGAAGATCGCTTAAGCCGACGCAGGGGAACACAGGGGGGGACTTTTCCATACCCCTACGGGGAGGGGCGGAGGAACCCCGCGCGACACCCAAAGATACCAAAGAGCGGGGGTTTTCGGAGACCCTCCCCGAGGGGGGAAAATAGTCCTACGTTCCTAGTTCCCCGCGAGAGCCGAGAGACTTGATTCATAATTCCTTTCTCGTGTGGTATCTTTAAATTAAGCTTCTTGACTAAAAATTGCTACCAGGAGGACAAAAAATGTATTCATTTTTCGCTGAAAACTATTGAGCTAAACTTAAAATTTAGTGTCATTTTGTCTTATAAATTAATTTTTTTTTTTTTTTTTTCATTTCGCCTAACGTCTATTTATGTAGTCATAGAGGCCCTACCTGTGAAAATTTTTTTTTGATCGAGCTCTCCCGTTCCGTGTGGCGTTAGTAATTTTATACAAAATTATAATATATATTTATAATAATATAATAATATTATATAATAGTATTATTATGTATATATTATAATATAGTATATATTATAGTAATAATATATTATAATATAATATATTAATATATTATGTAATTATATTATACTGCAATATTATATATATATATATATATATTCATTATATATAATATATGATATATTATATATATTATATATTATATATTATATATATATATATATAGATTATTTATATATATATATATATATATATATTAATAATATATATAATATATATTAAATAATATATATATATATTAATCGTATATTATAAAGCTATATTTCGATCTTTATAATATTTTATATTTTATACATAGAATTAGGTATTAAAATATTTCTATAATATAGAATTGTAATTCTGTATTTAAATAGGAAGATATTTTTAAGTTCTTTTTTAAGTTTGAATAAAAAATACTGAGAGAGATCTCAAATAATTAACTTATTTATTTATTTTATTTTATTTTATTATTATTATTTATTAATGATATTTTATTTACTTGTTTATTTATTTTCTTTAAATAATTTTAGTTTTATTTTGTTTGTAAATAATCGTGTGTTAATAAAAACAAAATTGATTTTTAATGTCTGAAATTCAAGTTTATAAAAAATATTTAAATAAATAAAATATTATTATTAATATTATATTATTATTATTATTATTTATTATATTATTATTATTATATTAAATTATTTTATCTATATTTATTATTATTAGTTATTCTTTTCTATGTAATGAAATTCAATTAATTTTGATATTATTATATTCTAATAATTTATAACAGTAAAAATATTTTTATTTGTTGTTTTTTCATGTTATTTTTATCAGTTTTTAAAAATGGTGTTCTTTTCTGTGCACAGCTAAGTAACTGCACGGAGCGATGAATTTGCCAGTGTGATAATCACTCTAGAACTGCTAGGCTGGCTAGTACCATGATTTGATCGATATCTCCATCTCCTGTACTCAAATATAGTGAGTGATGATATTATGTGTACCTTTAAGTTACACGATGTGTGGTTCTATTAGTTATTATTATTATTTTTATTATTATTATTATATTTATTAGTTATTATTATTATTATTAATTATATTATTCTGTATTAATTAATTATGCTTAACTAATAAATGTTTATTTGCATGAATACGTAAACCAGCGAATATATATATAACATATAATATATAGCTATCATCTATGTGGCGGAGGTTATAATAATATATATATATATATATATATTAATCGATGTGATATTATATTAATCTATAATTATATTATATATATATTATTATATAATAATTTAACTATATAATAGTACTACGTGATGACCAAAGACTTCCATGATGCGGAGTCTACATATATATATATATATGATATACTTATATATTATATATATAATTAATATATATATATTATATATTTATATTATATATATTTATAATATATCATATGTTAATATATATATTATAGTATTTTTATTTATTATATATATATATATTATAATTATATAATATATTATTATATATATTTCTGACAGGACCTGAATAAAATATATATATATATATATGTATATATAATTATATATATATATATATTATCTATATGGAATATTATATGTAGGATTCGTATCTCATCGCATATGATATACTAATATATTATATGTGTAGTATATATAATCATATATATATATTATGTTATTTATACGTATCGTATTATAAAATTATATAATATATAATAGAGGAACGGTGAAGGCGATAGCTCCAGATGCCGCAATGTGTCAGGATCAATCGCGATGGTTCGATACCTGCCGTCAGGTAATATATATATTTGGAAAGAGAATTACAAAGTTAATAAAGGTCAGACCTGCGTGAGAAGCGCAACCGGTACGTAGTATGTATACAGATAATTCAGGCGTTCTCTCATGAGAAGTTATATGATAACGAATAGTATCGCCACCTGGATAAGTAGAGAGAGAGAAAGACAGAAGCAGAATCAGATTTCTAAAAACCTTTATTATTTCCTTCAATCTTTTAATAAATATAATTAAGAACATAACATATGTGACAGTTGATTTAGATAAGAAGATCTTGATATCTAAAAATGTATTTATGATTCATATATTTACATAATATAAATGGTAGCTCTGGTCTTAACAGTTTGCTCTTCGGAGAGTGTCTGAAGGTTCGTACATAAGGAAGGATTTTACAGTATGATCATATTTATTCACCATCAATCATTCAATTATGTCTAAGATGAAATCGAAATCTTAATAAGGCGTGATGAGGAAGTCAACCTTCATGCCTATTGGAGACCAAATCTACTTAATTTATTTAGAGACTATACAGAATATTTTGTTTAGAGAACTAACATCTAAGACTGCGCATCAGAGAACAATGTATAATTGTCAGGAACTAACATATAGTGCATCAGAGAAACGATCTTATAGCTGTTAGAAAACTCTTCTAATAACTAAATCAGAGAACTAATTCAATATCTGTAGAGAAACTGACATCAATAGTACTAGAGAAACGATAAACTTATAGCGTTAGAGAAACTATCATTAGTGCAAAGGAAGAACCATTTCTGATTTAATAGGATTGTGCATAAATTCCTTAAATACTAATTTGCTATTTGTCCTTCTCTATACTATTAATGAGATACCAGTTAGCTAACTTACTCATTCAAAATATCCGAAGGAGTTGAAAGGCAATTTCATCAATTTTTATAAATATTCTGAATAAGTAAATTTTACTGAATCAGTGATACTAAACTTAAATCAAAGAAGGGATATTTGTTATGTCATAGGCTTAAACTTAGAGATATTTGTTTAAGAAACTAAACAAATTACAATCAGAGAAACCGATTGTAATATTGCAAAGAATCACAACCATCTTCTAGTAAGTATCAAAGAGAAACGATGTAATGAAAAGAAAAGAGAACCTTCTTTAAGGCCTTTTAAGATTAGATCAGATTGCAGCGTTATAATTTCATTTTCATGTTGCAAATTTTGTAAAAATTCCAAAGGGGAAAACTAATGTTAAACAATTATTATTTTGAGATAATATGTTTAAGGCAGCTAAATTAGGTTATTCATATAGAAAAGTAATGAAAAGCAATATTAATAAAAAAAAAGAAAGAAAAAAGGGAAAAATATAGGAACACTTTTCTATAGAATATTATATTTATATATATAGTTATTATTATATAAATATATTATTCAATGCAAATGTACCGTAATGTAAAGACATATATTCTATATATAATATTCTAGAATCATTTGGTTAGGAAACTGCATTTGTGAAAATTAGTTGCATTAATATTCAATGATTCAACATGGAATTATTCTTCTTAAGTTCTTAACTTTTCTGTAAAGCCATTTTTGAATCTCTTTTAGAACACCTAATTATACATCACGACTTCAGTTCCACAATGTTCTTTAAAAATCTTAAACCGATATTTTGAGCGATAATTTGATTGTCTGTGTAAATATACTAAAATAATATAGATTAATAAATGTTCTTAACATATCTAATATATAATAATATATATAAATGATAAATAAAAATTATCTTTCTTGAAAATCT
>JABUQX010042134.1:0-41320 GCA_015478945.1 Trachelipus rathkii
TTATTTTTATTTAAAAAGAATCTATATATTTTAAATCTTTTATTTATTTTGCTTTGTTTTCTTTAAACATTTTGTTTTACTAAAAATTATTCTTTTCATGTTTATAAAGTAAAATTTTTTTTTTCATACCTAAAAGCAGTAAATCACTAAATCAGTAAAAAATCAGTAATCGTAAATCAGTAAATCAAACTGCCTCCAGCCACCTTACTATCCTTCCATGACTATTGATCTATTATCTATGAATCTATCATTTTTTGTATACATTCTTCAAAAAACTTTTATTATTTTGTTTTGTTTTTTAAACATGATGTTTTTACTATAAAATTATTTATTTTTTTTATTGCTTAAACAATGGCTAGTTAAAAAGTATGTTTTATGTTTTAAACTTAAAAAAATTTGCAGTTTTACATACCCTAATCAGTAAAATCGGTAAATCAAAACACCATTCCAGCCACCTCCTACCCTTCCATGTCTATTGATCTATTGATCTATTTGATTGAAGTCATATTTTGTATAACATACTCAAAACTTTTATTTATTTTGTTTATTAATTTTAAAAAAAATTTACAGTTTTTTATATATAATTTGTATAACAACACAAAAAACTTTTATTTATTTTGTTTATAACTTTAAAAATTTGCATTTACATACCCTAAAGTCTTATATTAACATTAACACAAAAACTTTATTATTTGTTTGTTTCTTTTTAAATTATGTTTTTAGAGACAAAAATGTATATTATTTTGTTTTTATTTTGTTAAACAGTGTGTTTACTTAAAATTTCTTTCATTTTATGTTTATAAACTTAAAAAAAATTTTGCCAGGTTTACATCAGTAATCAGTAATCAGTAATCAGTAATCAACTACTCCAGCCACCTTCCTACCTTCCATGATCTATCGATTCTATTATCTATTGATTCAAGTCATATTTTGTATACATAACACAAAAAATTTTATTTTATTTTGTTATACTTTAAAAAATTAAATTTTAAGTACTCTAAAATATGTATCGCATACACGATATACTTTTATTTATTTTGTTATAACTTGAAAAGATTCAGCATTTTTACATACTCTAAAATTTGTATAACATATCTCAAAAACTTTTATTTATTTGTTATGTTTTCTTTAAACATTATGTTTTACTTTAAAATTTATTTTTTAGTTTTCTTTTTCTTTAATCCTCTTCTTCATTGAGGAACTTTCCTTTTCATTATTCTACTAACGTAAAACATTATGACAATTTGAATACCTAAAGCAGTAAATCAGTAAATCAAGCTAACAGCAGTAAATCAGAAATCAGTAAATCAAAACTGCCTTCCTCAGCCCTTCATCCGCCTATGATCTATTGACTATTGATCATTGATTCAAGTCATTTTGTATACATAACACAAAAAACTTTTATTTATTTTGTTTTGTTTTCTTTAACACATAGGTTTTACTATAAAAAATTTATTTATTTTGTTAGCATTCAATTCACAACCCTTTTGTTATACAAAAAATTTATTCTATTTTATGTTTATAACTATAAAATATTTGTATTTGATTACTATCGAATCTTGGCATTTAACTGATATCGAATCTCGGTATTACCCACTCTAAACCCTCCCTAACCATTTCGTGACATTGATCTATTATCTATGATCTATTGATTCAAGTCATATTTAAGTATAACATAAACAAAAAACTTTATTTATTTTGTTTTGTTTTCTTTAACATTTTGGTTTTACTAAAAAATTATCTTTTTATGTTTATAACTTAAATATTTGTATTTTACATACCCTAAATCAGTAAATCAGTAAATCAGCTTTATCAAACCACCCACTCTACCCCACCCGTCCATGAACATTGATCTATTGATCTAATTGATTCTATTGATCTATTGATTCATGGTATATATTTGTATAACCTTACATAAAATAAAGTTCTTTATAACACTGATCAACGAATATAGGGCAACGTAACAAAGTCTTCCCATTAATAAAGCTAAACATAACATCACCTGAACTAAGAAAAATGTACAACAACAAACCCTAACCATACCTTAAGCACGAATAAACAGCTACATCAACAAAGTTCCAACTTTAAACAACAGTAAAGTTACTCATAGGCTTACAAAAACGTAACCTATTCACCACTTTGTCAAGCACATCTCTAACATATCAAAGTTAATTTTACATTACATTGTAATATTTAACAAAAAATTTATCACTAACCTTGTCTAATTCATACAGACCAACAATATATGCTTACGTAACAAATTTTTTTTACATAATAAGCTAACTAAACATAACTGAACTTAGATATTAATGTAAACGACAAAACTAAACAGACCCTCACGTATGAATAATCGGCTAACATTCACAAAGTTCGATACTCATCAAAGGTAAGTAGCTAACAACACATACAAAACTCAAGTGTATCCCAACTTTTTCCAACTCAGCAACAGATAAAAGCAGTATTATCTAACAAAATGACCAATCTATCAAAGATACCTACATCTTGAACTAATGAATTGATACTACCTCATCAAAGTGTCTTGCATATCAAATATACATCATTTGAACTATGAATAAACGTGGACATTAGCAAAATTCTCAGTCAAACAATCACAAAATAACCTATCGATCATACAGATCAACGAATAAACGCTAACATAGAAAACTTTTTTATTTTTTTATTTAGCTTATTTAATTTTTTATAAGTCATACCATCTTAACTTTGTACTTAATTTAGTTAGTTTTATTTATTTTTATTTATTATTTAAAATAACTCTATAATTGTTAAAAACTTTTATTTATTGTCATATTCTGTTTCAAATGCAATATAACTCAATTATTCAATTTTCGAAATGACTTTAAAATTTTTGCATTTTACATACCCTAAAGCAGTAAATTAGTAAAATCAGTTAATCAACACCCACCCATTCGTATTCCATTGATCTATTGATCTATTGATCTATTGATATATTGATTTCAAGTATATTTTGTTAAATTGTTATGTATTTACATACCCTAAAACAGTAAATTCAGTAAATCAGTAAACAAACGCCCACCCTCTAACCATCATATTATATATAATATAAATATACTAAAAAATATATATATATATATATATATATATATATATATATATATATATATAATATATATATATATATATATATAAAAAAAACATATATATATTATAATACTATATATATCAAACATAACCAAACTTAACATATCTTACACACGAAAAACGGCTAATATTAATAAAGTTCCTTACTAACTACAGTAAGTAGCTAACATTGAGCAAAAACTTATAACATTCACACTTTTGTAAACATATTCTCTAAAATATGAAGCCTCCAATTTAGTTACATTGTTAATGAATGCCGTATGGCTGTTAGGTTTAGGTAGGGTTAAAATGTTAGAGTATGTAAAAATGTAAATTTTTTTAAAGTTATAAAAAACAAAATAATAAAATTTTTGAGATATGTTATACAAAATTTGTTTGAATTCAATAGATCAATAGATCGATAGATCACTGGAATGGTAGGAAGGTGGCTGGAAGGTAGTTTGATTACTGATTTATTACTGCTTTAGGTATGTAAAAATGCAAAAAATTAAGTTATAACATAAAATGAAATAAAATTTTAGGAAAAACAAAATGTTTAAAAAATCAAAACAAAATTAAATGAAATTTTATATAGTAAAAACATAATGTTTAAATAAAACAAACAAAATAAATAAAAGTTTTTGTGTTATTGTATACAAAATATAGATGTTGTAAAAATGGCAAATTTTTTAAAGTTATTAAAACAAAATTAATAAAAGTTTTTAATGTTTGCGTTTATTCGTTGATCTGGATTCGATCCGATAGGTTATTATATGTTTGACTCACGAGAAATCTTTGCTAATGTCCACGTTTATTCATAGTTCAAAAGATGTTTATTATTGATATGCAAGACTGAGAAGTAGTGCTTTTAATTCTTAGTTACAGAATGTACTGGTATCTTTTGATAAGATTGGCTTTTAAGGGATTTTGTTAGATTAATTACTGCTAGGTTGCTGTGTATCTCGTTGGAAAATTGGGATACATTTTTGAGTTTTGTATGTGCTGTTAGCTACTTCACCTTTTGATAAGTAGGGACTTTGTGAATGTTAGCCGATTATTCATACGGGAGGTTGTTAGGTTTGTCCTTGTACATTATATTCTAAGTTCAGTTTATGATGTTAGCTCTTTTAATGTAAAAAAATTTTTACGTTAGCATATATCGATGGTCTGTATGTAATTAGACAAGGTTATGGTTGATAAGTTTTTGTTAAATATACACAGAAATAGTAAAATATAACATTATATTTCACATATGCTGACAAAGTGTGAATAGGTTACTTTTGTTAATCTATATTAGTTACGTTACTGTTGTTATATACAAGTTGGAACTTTTGTTGATGTTTTAGGCTGTTTATTCCGATTGACCTTAAGGTATGCTAGGTTGTTGTTGTACTTTATATTCTAGTTCAGGTGATGCTATGGTAGCTTTATTAATGGGAAAAACTTTGCTACGTTAGAATATATCGTTGATCAGTGTATAAGAACTTTATTTTTATTAAGTTTTACAAAATATGACATGAATCACAATAGATCAAGAGATCAATAGACTCAATCAGATCACGAATGAGGTAGAGTAGAGTGGTACAGCACTTTAGTGGTTTCTTGGTCCTCACCCTTGGGTGTGTCGGTTCACCCGTAATGGCTCTAGGCCGCGCTGCTGTGCGATTCGCGTCGAGCCGGTGGCCCCGCCAGGACTGGTTCTTACTTGCCTCGTCTTGCAACGCCCTGACTCGTGATAGGTTTTGGTGGCCGTCCTAGGTTTTTTATCCGTCACTTGTTAGGTTTTTTTTCTCTCGTATTAAACCGTTTATAGTGCACTCAGACTGATTCCTCCTCTAATCATTTTTTCGACGCTCTACCCTTTGACCGATTTGACGCCTCGTGACGTGAATGGCCATACACCTATGACTCTCACTCGATATGCCACCTCATAACTAAACTGAAAATATCATACTTATTACGCGCGAGCTTCTAATAGATCTGAGTATTTTTCTGGCCTATAACACAACGCCCCAGACGAGTGAGTATACCTCACATCGAATACCTCAGATCATATGTTATACTAAAGTAATGACCTTGAATCAATAGACAATAGATCAAGTAGATAATAGTCACGAATGGTTAGAGGATAGAGTGGGTGTTTGATTAACTGATTTTACTAATTTACTGCTGTAGGGTATGTAAAAATACAAATATTTTAAGTTAATTAAACATAAAAAGAATTAAATTTTTAGTATAAACAAAATGTTTAAGGTGACCAAAAAACAAATATAAATTAAATTTTTATAGTAAAACCTAATGTTTTAAAGAAAACCAAAACAAAATAAATAAAGTTTTTGTATGTTATACACAAATCTCACATGACAATACATCAAATAGGGGAACAATTTAATCAATAAATCAAGTAGATCAATAGATCATGAAGGGCAGTTTGAATTTACTGATTTACTGATTTACTGCTTTACTGATTACTGATTATATCGTTCTGCAACAGGTTCTTAAAAAATGCAAATTTTTGACGATATAAAACATAAAATGATAAGAAATTTGAGATTTCAAAGAGATTGTTTAAACAAAATAAATACAACTTTATACTACGTGAAACTAAAAAACCATAATGTTTAAAGCAAAACAAAACAAAATAAATAAAAGTTTTTGAGATATGTAATACAACTGCTTTTAGAGTATGTAAAAATGCAAATTTTTTTAAAGTTATAAACAAAATAATAAAATCAGGTTTTGTGTTATGTTATTACAAAATTTTAGAGTATGTAAAAATGTAAATTTTTTAAAGTTATTAACAAATAAACTAAAAGTTTGAGTATATGTTATACCAAATTGACGTTTGAATCATAGACTCCAATAGATCATAGATCATGGAAGGGTAGGAAAGGGTGGTGGGGAAGGTAGTTTGATTTACTGATTTACTGATAACCTGCTTTACTGATGTTCTCATTTATAAATTTAAGTCATAAACAAAAATGAAAGAAATTTGTTAGTACTAATAAATGTTTTAAAAAAAATAAAAACAACATATAAATTTTTACAGTTAAAAACACAAGGTGTTTTAAGAAAACCAAACAAAATAAATAAAAGTTTTTTGTGTTTGTTTATACAAAATTTTAGAGTATGTTAAAAATGCAAATTTTGTTTAAAGTTATAAACAAAATAAATAAAAGTTTTTGTGTTATGTTATACAAAATTTTAGAGTATGTAAAAAAAGGTTAAATTTTTTTAAAGTAAATAAACAAAAATAAATAAAAGTTTTTGAGATATGTTATACAAAATATGACTTAATCAATAGATCAATAATCAATAGATCATGGAAGGTTAGGAAGGTGGCTGGAAGGATAGTTTTGATTTACTGATTTACTGAGTTAGGGTATGTAGATAATTGCTAAATTTTAAGTTTTAAAATCACAAAATTGAATTAAACTTTTTAGGAAAAACAAAATGTTTAAAGCAAATAAACAAAAATAAATAAATTTTATAGTAAAAACATAATGTTAAAAAAATTTACACAAAATAATAAAAGTTTTGAGATATGTATATACAAAATATGACTTAGAATCAATAGATCAATAGATCAATAGTTCAATAATCATAGGCGGATGGGTGGGGGATGGATGGGTTGATTTTACTGATTTACTGAATTTAGATTTTACTGATTACTGCTTTTGGTATTTGAAAAATGAATTTTTTTAACTTATATAAACATGAAAAAGACAAATAAATTTTTTAGTAAAAAACAAAATGTTTAAAGAAACAAGCAAAAATAAATAAAAGGATTTAAAAATATATATATTCTTTTAATAAAAATAAATAAAACTAAAATAAAGAAGTAAGATAACATTAACTTTAACAAAAATATAAATAGAAATTAAAATTTAAGGAAAAGCGAAATGTATATATTAATTATGAACGATCTTAGGAAATTCCCCCAAAGACATGTCGCATGGACTTTAATAATATATATAATATAATATATATATAATTATATAATATTAAATTCGTATATAATTTATATATATATATATATAATATAGATATATATAGATTTATTCAGTTAGTTAGTTAGTTTAGTTTAGTTATTAGTAGTTACAGGTAGTAGGTAGTTAGTAGAGAGAGTATCATTCCACTGTAAGTATGTAGTGTATCATATTATATATATATATATATATTAATATATATTATATATATATACTATTATCAATCTATATATATATAATATATATATATAATATATATATAGATAGATTTAGTTAGGTATTAGTTAGTTAGTTAGTTTGATAGTTAGTAGGGTTTTAGATTGTTAGGATAGTTAGTTAGATCCTATTAGTCCAGCTTAGGCGATGCATTCCCATAGCAGTATATGTATGTATCGTAGTGTCTATTGTGTAGCTGGTCTCCAGTCGTTCAAGTGTATGGCATTGTTATCCTACTCACGTAGGAGCTGGGTTGTTAGTGTGCGCACCTTCATGAGTAGACATCATGTGTGTTTTTGATAATATATCTTGTTAGTTTGCCCAAGGGAAACAAAGAAATGTGCACACCTGTCTTATTACAAGCAACTTATACTCTCTCGGTGCATCGCCGAGCACGCTCCAACTTTACCCTAGGTATAAACGCTTATAATTGGCAGCTGATAACCTTACCCCTTTAGCTTAACTGATAATTCTTGTTGTGAATAGCTTAGTTCACAGGTGTAGCACCAAAGGTTTGTTTCAGCGCACATAAATTTTTATAACCTGACAGCTTGAAGCGAGGGTTCAAACCCCCACCCCCCCCCCGCCCCCCCTCCCCTCCCCCCACCCCCCAGCCCCCCCCCCCCACCCACCCCGACACCCCCACCCCCACACCCTTCCCCCCGCCTCCCAACTATTCCCCCCCCCCCCCCCCCCCCCAAGACAAACCTGAATTAGTTTGAAAACAAAGTATTGTTTCTTTCTTTTAAACACTATGGGAAAAACCATTAATTATCAAAATCTTCCCACGGCATTGTTATTTACTCATAAATTTTTTAAAACCGTCAAGTTGAAGTGAGCGGTTCGCCAGAAAATCCCCAACCCCACCCCACCAATACAAAGGATATTAAAATCTCCCCTTCTACAGGAAATCATAACATTTTAACCTGTCAAGTTAGCGATACTAGACAAAAAGAGGAATTAAATCTCCCTCTTACAAACAAGTCATCAAAAATCTTTAAACAGTCAAGTTGAGTCTGACGAGGGTTTTCACATACAAAGATTAAAATCTCCCTTCTAAAGAAAGTCATAAATTTTACGTTATAATTGGCAGCTGATACCTTAGACCTTTAGGCTTATCTATTAATTTAGATTTTTCTTTCCCTCTCTCTCCCCCTCTTCTTATTACCCCCACCCTCCTTCTTCTTCTCCCCTCTACTTTCCTCACTGCTCTCATTCCCCTCATTTTTAGCGTCGAGTGCCACGATTGAACAGTGAGGAGCTTATGTTGTCTCATTTGGACGGCTCCTCCGCCAGCGCTATGTAGCGTGCAGTCCGATAAGACCCGCCCCGGAAACCAATACAATCTTCAGGCATGACCTACGTGGATCTGATTTCCATTCGTCTCACAACTTGATTACATTACGGCGATGTTATAATTTGAAGTGTCTTATACTAATATTTGATTATATAAAATAGCCATGCCATTCTCATCCATTATGCTACTCCGTTCAAGTCTCCTCATGATCGTATATATACTCATGCAAGTCCGTACCCTCTGAGATCTCTATTATACTATAGTATAGCATCATATATATATTATACCCGCCGGGTGCGGTACCGGGCGGAGCCGCGGGGTAGTGTGTGCGTGTGGGACTTTGGATATGATTAGTATCTTTATTCCCTTCTTTGCCAACATAGCCTCCAACAAAGAAGTGCTTCAATTAATAACTTTCTAACCTATTGTAATAGAGAAATTTAAAATTTCGTACTAATATTCGAAAGCCCTGAATAATTGCTGGTGCTAATCGTAGTTAATTAATTTACTAAATATCTACTTCTTACCAACAACCCCATATGAAGATTTTCCATCACAATTTATCGTTCCGAAGCTTATCCAGTGTCAGTATCATCTATTGCATACTACGATGGATTTGCCTTGTATAAGGGAATGGGAAGTAACTCGTCTCTTGATCATTTTACTTCTCCTTGTTCAATAAGGGATTTATACAGAATTCAAAATACGTTGGAGGTGATCTTCAGTTCCTCAAAAACTCTGATATATATATATATATATAATAAAGTGCATATTTATAATCTGTATCGTTGTTATATATAATTAATTAAAATATCTTGTCGTAAAGTGACTCTAATGATTTATCTTCTTGACTCTTCCTCCAAATTTTTTTTTACTTCCATATTTAATTATTATTTTTAATTTTGTTGAGTGTGATGGCTCATTGTTTTTTCGCGGTGTTCCTCAAAGAGAGTTCTTA
Source organism: Trachelipus rathkii (assembly GCA_015478945.1). Taxonomy (NCBI): domain Eukaryota; kingdom Metazoa; phylum Arthropoda; class Malacostraca; order Isopoda; family Trachelipodidae; genus Trachelipus; species Trachelipus rathkii. The sequence continues at coordinate 9,560 of JABUQX010042134.1, forward strand.
CCGTAGTACCGAGTTGTCCACAAGTTTGTGCCTCGGAATTGTGTCTCGCAGGAGTAGCCTAGTTATACCAGCTCTCCTACCACCTCAACGATCACTCTTACATAGCTCGCTCAATAACAAAGTGTACTTTACTATTAGCTTTACTATGCTACTCGTTGTTCGCCGTTAGCCTATGTGTTGTGGTGTTAAAACGTACTGCTGCCATTGTGTTATGGGGTTGCGTTATTCTATTTTAGAGCGACAAATTTAACAATCTCCTCATTATGGAAATAGTGTTTATTGTGGTGACATTTCAATTGAGTCCTATTTGCAGTGAAAATTTATAGCGAATTCCTACAAACTGAATCCTCAATGGGTATCCTGCTATGTCTACAAGTGACTTAATTAATTGGTTATTAGTGTTATATCCTCAATCTCACTCCGGAAAGTTCTTTCAAGTTCTAAACACTAACTTTTGTGTCTCGAAATTAGTGATGACTTCTCTGGATATAGGTCTCCTACATCATGACACACGACGAGTTAAACACCAAACAGCACAAAACTGACTATACGCGACATCGCCAAACACCTGAGGTCACTCGATATAAATATCCAGCGGTGTTAATGTAGCCGTCTCAGTCTGACCACATCATCCCCGTTCGTATCACGTGTATATCTGACATTAGAAACAAATATCTTTCCATGGATATCTCTCTGTATTCATAAATTCGTCCACTCACCTATTGTAAATGCTTATACATCCTTAACGTGTCTCCAAACACCGTGATATTTACTGAGTCAATGCGACCATTATAGATATTAATAGAATGTCTCTCTCCACACACCCATGTGAGTGGACATAATTACTCTCACCGAAGATAGAGCGCAGCTAAAAATTTTGATGAACATGCAGACAGTCTAGATGGTCTCCACAAGGTTCTTATTATTGAATGCCATTATGTTGTTATAGAGATCGCATTTGTAATAGCTCTTTATAGAGAATGGAAGCTTTTGTATAATGTCATTCAAGATATTAATAAAATTACCTTTTCCAATAATAATATCTAATTATTCTTTATTCTCATATCTGAAGCAAAATGGCAAACTGCTATAAAGTTTATTTATTTTTAATGTCTTTAACTTTCTTTTAAACACTCTATCCATTTATAGTTATTACTCATATTTGCATTGTCATGCCTATAATTATAGTGACAAAAAGATTGCTTCATGATATCATATTAATAATGTGCATTGTTTGGATTAGTGAAGGATTTTTCGGGAGCCAAACACAACCGAACATTTTCAACATTATGTGGTATTGCGCAATAGAGTGATACTATTGTGCTTTCTTTATAGTAAGGATTACAGAATGAAATGATGTGAAGTTGACATTCTCTCAAACTGGTTATTTAAACAATTGCACACAATTTCTTTAGATACTTATTCTTTGCTATTCTCTACATCTTCAATCTAAGCGTCTGTTCTTCGCACTTCAGAATCTATATAACACGTGACTTATCTCTTATGTAAGAGCTTAACACATAACTCTCTTCGATATAGATCCTCAGACATAATATATGCTTAAGTAAACCAACTGATTATTAGTTAGGCAAGTCAATGAGCGTGGATTTGGTAAGGATTAGTCCATCTCTTTCCACGGTCAATGAAAACACATATATACATATAGTGTCAGTCAATGCTCTGTTGCCTCTATAATAAGAGTCACTTCTCTCATACTAGATGGCTCTCTTTCTCGCTCTTGCTCGCTCAGAATAAAATACCATTTGTGGCCACTTCGGCTCCTGAACTCGTAGCCTCTCTCAGCGAAAATAACTCTACTCATCGCGTAGTTGTGATATGAGACGAGGATACAAATATTAAGTGGAATATCATAAGAGTGAGTGAGTGTCTCGCTGAAGGTATATGAATATCTCTAATCATCACATATATATGACTCGAAGCTGGCGTTATTGACTGAATGGTGCATTCATTTGATAATCCAAAATTCAAAAATTAAATCCAAACGAGCTGTTGTTCAAAAGTAAAAGCCACTTCCTTTCATTTGCAACGGTCGAAATGTAAGAAAACATCTGTGATTGGTTCATAAACAAAACAGATTTCTATAATTCAACACTATTTAATTCGATAATCGATACTCTATTATTATTGACATATTATCGAACATAAGTTGTAGATTAAATAATTTTTGAATGAATAATATTAGACCATTTTCCCATCAATTTTCTTTTTTCATTCACATAGCTCGTATGTAGCTCGTGAGAAAGAGTTAGAAACATTCTGATAGCCAGTAGTAAACTAACTCTCATCACGTATTGCTATATACGGAAAGCCCACTATATTAAATTTTGTTTATTTATAGAATTTTATTGTTCGGGATATGTGTGTCTAACGTGCGTGAGAGTGACTTAGTTTCTAGATACATAATTACGTACCATTACATTCACACATGATTGATTTCAGAATTATATACTATTATGGTGAATTGATAATATGATTATATAAAATAATTAATAAATATATTTGGTCAAGTTACATAATATATATATATATATATATTATTATATATATTAATTATACACCTTCCTCTCAAGACTTGAGATGTAGTAAGTGAATGTACGTAGCATTTAGCACTGTAGATATAATAAGATAAAATTGTAAGTATAAGAATATTGTGACGATAAGTCGTGAAAAAGAAAGCTCCCACTTACTCCCCCTTTTAATACCTTTTTAGTGAACTTATTGTCGGTCAACATAAGTTGATTTCGTCTATATTAGCAGAAAATAAATTACCACCAGGCTCATCACGGTGACTCTGCGTAATGTACTCTATATCACTATGGCATCTCGTCAATTTTGGTAGTTTATCAATCCCTTGGTCCTCAAGTGGCTCCATAAACATTACCCTCACTCAAAATTCTACCTGACCATTATATCTCTATTGGTAATGCACCTTCATTTTCTTATCATTGAGTATCCCAATAATCACTAATTTCCCAAATCCAGGTACCATCCCCGACATGACCCAATACACTCTTCCTTCATGTTTCAAAACTAGATAATATGAATATTACTCAATCTATGTCTGTACTGTACGCTGCATGTGATGTGTGTCTGTGTGCTGAACCAACATATTTTGTCTCATTCATACTCATCATCCGCTCTCACGTTGAAAAATACAATTCGATATTTCTTTCTTTCATTGTATTCTCTCATTTACCCCTTTTTCACACACACAACTCTCTAATCATTCTCTAATCAACTCTCTATTCAATTTTCTCTTGTCTCATCTGAAACATTGTACTTAGACCTAACCTCTTATTCCGACCATAGTTCTCAATACTATACATTAATACAGGTAAGAACATACCATCATTTTAAGATATAACCTATAGTATCTTATATATATATATATTATATATATACTAATATATATAATTATATTAATGCTAGATCTCGATTTTACGTTTAGAGATACGTTTCATATTTTTTTTACTTTGTATATCTTATAGTCCCTCAAATAAAAAAAAATAAAAAAAATATTATTAATATATTAATATATATTATTATATATTATATATTATATAATATATGTATATAATTAATACTTATATTATATTCAATTTTCCAGAGGGTAGAGAGTCGAGTCGGTATTTCAAAATAGTGAGTGTGAGTTCAGTAAGTCGGAGTCGGAGGTTAGTAATTATTAAATAGGTCTAGTAGTACTCTGAGTTAATAATTTTGAAGTAGGTGTATGGATCGTAGATAGTCGGATGTCTGAGATAAAATTTATTTGACACGGACTCCACAACCCTTGGTAGATAACAACAATAATCTTATTATCACAGAAAACACTCAATCCAACCCATCCCATGCCATACTATACTATCCATACCCCCCTCACCTACCCACAGACTAAATCCCCCCTTCTATCACTAGCATGTAAATCTTTTTCATCATCTCAATTTCCCAACCAAACTTCCACTTGAGCCTCTTTACTTTCAATTTACTTATAATCTCTAAAATCAATATTCTTACTAAAATCTCGAGCCATATTAACAATATTTAATATTAATACACATTCTCCTCCGCCATAACGTTCGTATAAGAGAATTATGATCTGCATTGTGCTCAGTGAGTGCACAATTTGTCCGTCTGGAAGGAACAGGATTTACAGGCCACCTCTACCTCGCTAGTGATTGGAGCATTAGGAGATCAGATGAAATGGAATCATATGTTAGTATACATCATCTTACATAGTAGTATCATAATGTGGACACCAGAACACATGTGTACACTCTCTGAGAGTGAAAGCAAAGCACGCCGCTCGCTCTCGGCTATCCTCTCCGCTACTCATAGTCTCTCTCCAAATAACACCTCTCTTTATTCTATAAACACTCGAGATATAAAAACCAGACTCACCAAGTGGTACACCCTTTTGTTAGCTTTTTCTATGTGAAGGCCTGAGTCCCCTCCATCTATGATAAAATATAATAAAGTTTGCGAGCATGTGGCCTTTAGATAAAATGAAACTAATTATTTTATATTTTTTATTTTAAGTTTATGTAATATTATAGAACTAAGGTAATAGTTTATATATATAAGTTAATGTAATTTATTAATATTACTTTTTATATATAAAAACGGTTTTACTATTTCTTCACATCTGTTAAGCTTTATTTTACTGAAAGAATATTTTCTGGATTATTAAAAGCGAAATGGATGTAGAAAAATGGAACTTCTATCCCTCGTTTATATATGACTTATTTTAAATGTGTTTTACTAAATTTGTGTCTGTAATAAAAATTAGTATTTGATACATCAATGTCTTTTATGAAAACAATTATAGCTAATATAAATTTAAATAATACGTTATCACTATATATATAGGTAAACAGAAAACGTTCTATTCAATTCAGCCTAATTTTTATTTGCACTAATGTTCTTTCTATTTTATATCAAAGAACAATTAAAATATTAAGACTATGGTACCTCACACACACACACTCACATCACCTAACATTAAGTAACATCCAAAATTATTTATATTAATTACTAGCAATATTATTTTTAGAGTAATTTTCTCAATAGTTCCCCCCTCCCCTCCCTCCTCATTCCTCTCATCCTTTATCAATGACAAGTGGTAGAAAATCTACATCCCTCTATACGTATTTAATTGACTCCCTCCCCTTTTTTATCTTATATGATAGCAAGTATAATATAAGTATGAATAGCGTCAGGGTAAGTTGCCAACGAGCGATTTATGAGGAAAATTGATAATTCTACTTATTAGATTCAGCTATATCTCTAGGCATATATTTAAGTATTACCAATTTTAGTTCCTTCACTTGGATATTTATCACCTTTTCTATATTAAACATCTTATATTATATTAAATAAGCAATAGCAACCAATATTGTTCTGATATAGTTATCTTTTGGAAACCTTTACCACCGTAATCTCCAGAGTATACTAAAATAACCCTTCATTATCTCTCTCTCACCCCCTTCTATTAATTTGTTGTTGTTTTCTTTTCAGATTTACTTGCTTTGCTGCTGATATAAATAACATAGTTTTTTTAAATTTTACTATTATTTCCATTTTGGTAATTGTTACCCAGATAGTTGTCAATTTTTAGTTTTACTAGTAGAATCTCTTAGTGGAAGAAATTGTAAAACCTCTCATATTCTAACTACACACTATCTAATATTGTCTTATCATTATAACTCTCAGAAGTCTTACGAAATATTATATATATATATACCATAGATCCGGTATTCTATATATACCTCAGCAGCTTTCATTATCTTCCCTCTGTAATTTAACCTAATCTCCGTCTCTCCTACTCCTCTCAGGCCTCATGGCGACCCTGTTGAATAACAGATGAGAGTGTAGACTGCATTCTATTATAGAATACACTCGAGATTAGATATTCATTGCCGGTATTCAGTGAGTGATATTGTATTACTTGCTTTGCTGCTGACTTATTGATGACATCTTACGGTTGGAAGCACTTACAAACATGGCGGACAGTCACGTTGGTACGACAAGAACTTCGTGTAGAAAATTCATCGCATTTTTAGCGAGACTTTAGTACAATGTTTTTAGATAAATCGTTTTAAAAAAAAACGATTTTATAAATGGAGTGAACATTTATAATAATAAATGTTGTAAAAATATAAATTTTTTATTCACTAATAAAAGAATTTTCGTTCATGTTACCTATATAAGTAATTTAAGAATATAAATTCTTCAGCGAGTTCCTAAAATTGTTGACATGCCATGCATTTTAAAATAACTCCATTGTAAATATAAGACAAAGGCATTTTGCTTTTAAAATATACGTAAATATATACTCTAAGTGAGATTATAATATTACTATTTATATCTATTCTTGATAAAGAGTTTTCAGATGTTCAAACCCTAAAGGCCTAACGAGAAACTTAGACCAAAATACCTACTAATGGCAAAAGCTTGCCAACAACTTGCGGAATGCTGCGTTTAAATTCACTAAATTCTTTAGCAGATAACGAGTCGGGGTAATAATTCTGTACAAAATAATAAATTAAGCTTATTTTTATATTTATAAATTAAAATTAAAATAAAAATATTGAATTTATTTAGCATAAGAAGTATAAATATTTTATGTATGGAGTTTGTTTAGACTGGAAAGGAGAAGAAAAAGCCTCAAATATTCCGAATGTTTGGTCGCATACATCGAATTCTTAGCGAGGTTTGATGAACTGCAGAAAATTGATATTATTTTTTTTTTCTCTTTTATTTTATTTGATTTAAATTTTTTTATAACTTGTTTTAAACACACATACATACAGATATTTTAAATACGAGTTAAATTTATACAATTATTATTATTATTATTATTATTATTATTATTATTATATTATTATTATTATTATTATTATTATTAATAATTATTATATTATTATATTAATTATTTTTAGTTATTATTAGTATTATATTGATTTATTATTATTTTTTTTATATTATTATAGTATTTGCTTGTCTATTTGTCTCTTTATTTTGATTCTTAAATTATATATAATATGTATTATATATATTAGTTATATTATTATATATTTTTATATATATTATTATATATATGCGCAGATAACATATTTCATTTATCTATATATAATTATCTAATATATATATATATATATATATATATATATATATAGTATTATTATATATATACAGAGAGAGAGAGCCGAAGGAATCAACCCCTAGATATAATTTAATGGGTAATATGTATATATATATGTAACCCCGATCTTGTCATCCTATCCAAGCGTCTTTGCTACAGGCAATGTTTTCTCCTTCTAGATCGTAACCGGAATATCTAACACAAATCAAGTGTTTGATATATATATATATATATAATATATTATACTATATATATATCATATATATTATATTATATATATATATATATATAATATTATATATATAATAGCAATATATATTATATTTATATATATAATATATATATATTAATATATATATTAGTATTGTTTTTAGTATTAGAATGTGGTGCTGTAACTAATAATATATATATATATATTATTTATTATAATATTATTACTATTATATTATTTATTTTTATATAGGATTATATAGATATCTATATTTATATAATATTTATAGATACTTATATATATATATACTATATATATCTTATATATATAGTACTATATGGAAAAAGATATATATATATAATATAGCCTCGACGCTAGGCGTTTATATGATATTATATAATATTAATATATATATCATATTATATATAATATTATATATAACTTTATAATATACTATAGTATAATATCCTTGCAAACCTGAACATGTTTTCCCATGTCGCTTGGCCGTAGTGTTTTGCCTCCAAAAGTTTAAAAATACGATCTTTGGTTACAAAGTTGGAAACGTCTTTAATTTTTTTCTAATGTAATTCTTATTTTGGGAAAAGCTTTTCCCGTTTAAAAACGTTCTAATGCTGATCCCTCTTCTCTCTCTTGTCTTTTGGCGTTCCTCTGATAGGTTCAACCATTCGCGTGAGAGTCCTTTCGATGTGGATTAGGGAATGAAGTCTCCAAATGGCCCGACAGGGAAAATGATGGGCAAGTCATATGGAGGATATGGACCTGTAATAAAAATTCGTCTTATTTAGAGTTTTCAAACGAATCCAACCAAAACACAAGCCTAACCTAATCAAACTTACCTAAGTCCACTTAACTATATCCTATACCTCTAAACCCGTACCTAACCATAACCCAACCTAACCTAACTGCCATTACGGTACGGGAAATTTTTTATTTTATATGTCGACTCCTCCTTTTCCCTGTCAATCAATATGGGCTGGAGTGCCCCGCGCCTAGGCATTATCGAAAAACTTTTGATAGGGCTTTCTATTTTCTAGTCTTCCCTGTTTACCGGTATCATCCTTTCCTTGATTACATTTCCGGTCTTGTATTGTAGCAGCTGTTTTGTAAACGGTCACCGATTCAATATTTTAATATCACTCATGTGAATATTAAAATAGTCGGTGTCCTCAGGGTTCTGCTCTATTCTATCTCTCAATAATTCTAATTAATTAGAATAACTTCCTCTATCCATCTTTACGCCTGTCTTCCTATTCTACTCTCCGACCAGTCCCCCACTCAACAGCATTTTCGCATGCCAGGTATCGGTGTGTTTGGAACAAAAAGGCTAACCGACCTCTGGTCCTTTCCCCGCAACTCTATTATTGATGATGTTCTAAAAGCTCATAACGATAACATCCAGGTTAGTTTCACATGCCTCTACTAACACACAATTCTTCTATCTTCTCGACATAACCTTCCACACAACTAGAATACCTTCTCCGAAAGTACACAATTCAAACTTTGCTCTCTCTCTCTTCTCTCTCTCTCTCTCTCCTCTCTTTTCTCTCCTCCCTCTCATCTCTCTCTCTCTCTCTCTCGATTGATCTTATCATTAAGGATCAACACTTTACTACTCTTTCGTAAACCAAACTCCAAGAGATTGTGGTATTCTGAGGGCCCCCTTTGAAACTTCATCTCACCACCCCAATTTCACGCTCTGTCTGTATAAAGGCGTTCACTCTTGTATGGAGTATGCGTCACATATCTGGGGGTGGTTCTGCACCACCCTGGTTTCTCCTGATAAGGTTGCAGTCTACGAACTTGTTCGGGGTTTTAATAACCACACCAAATGCTTTCATGACTCAAAATTATAGAATGTCATTTTTAAAATTGTTTTGTCTTGGATTTTTATCACTTATATGATACTAGAATCTAATTAATATATATATTATATATAAATATATATATATATTATATATATTATTATATATATATATATATATATATATATATATATATATATTATATATTTTTATATTTTATATACATATATATACTCTATAATTATATATATATATATTATTATATATATATTATATCATATAATATATTATATAGTATATATATATAGTTTTATGTATTTTTTATGATATAAAAGTGTATAAAATTGCCTGTGTTGATAACTGAAAGGTTTTAATAAAGAAAAATTTGAAATAGGTTGTAATCTCGGAAACAGTGTTTATATTTTTTTAACAAATGTTTAAATTTTTTAATATATGTGGGGGATTTTAAAGAATTTTAAATAGATAAATGAATAAATAAATAATTAAATAAGGATTTTAAGGGATAGATAGATAGAAATAGTGTATGTATTTTTTTTTTTGTTTTTATTTTTTTTTTTTTTTTTTTAACTAACAAATGTAAATTACTAAATATATTAATATATATTTTGTTGTTTTTGTTTTTTTTTTTTTTTTTTTTTTTTTTATATTTTTTATAATTTAATTTATTGTTTTTTTAATAGGTGTGAATGGTTGTGTAATAAAAGAAAAATTTGAAATAGGTGTAATGAAGAAAAAATATTGTATTTATTTTTTTTAACAAAATATTGTTGAATTTTTTGCAAATGGGGATTAATTTAAGAATTTTAAATTAGAACGCTAAAAATAATAAAAGGAGTAAAAAGGATTTTCAAGGGTAATACCTGGTATAGGTATTTATTTTTTTTTTTTTTTTTCTTTTTCTGTTTTTTGGTCTTTATTTTTGGTTTTTTTTTTTTTTTTTTTTTTTTTGACAACATTTAAATTTTTTTTAACATAAGTACATTAAGATTTTAATGAGTTTTTACTTTTTATCATAAGATAATAGGGGGTGATTTTTAAGGGAAAATAATAAATAAAGTGGGTTAACGGGTTATGTATGTGGGTATATTTTATATTTTTTTTTTTTTTTTTTTTTTTATTTTTGTTTTTTTTTTTTTTTTTTCTTGTATTTATATTGTATATCATATTTTTGTCCATTGCTATAAGTATTGTTTTATTTGGGGGCCTTTATTGTTGGTTGAGTGGCCCTAGGTGTTGGGAAGTGCTTAGGGTGGGGGGTCCACTAAAGCTCGTGCATAGCTCTGAGTGGGTTGGGTTTCGTATATTAGAAGCAAGGGAAAAAAAAAAGATGGGGAGAGAGAGGTATAAATTAGTGTGGTATGTATGAACGTGAAGCAGAGGGCGTAAACGAGGATTTGAAAAGGGAGGAAGGGGGGTTGATGTTTGAGGAAGAAAAAAAGGTGTGTCTGGAATGTGCTAGGGGTAACAGAAACTAAACTGAAGGGAAAGAGGGAGATGGAATTTGGAAATACAAGGGTATGACTATCAGGGGTGACGAACAGAAGACGTGAGGGCAAGGTAAAGGTTGGGAATAGTTTCATGTGAATAAAGAGTGTTGTGGGATAATGGTAAGGGTGTGGTAGCCAGGTGAAGTGCGAGAAATAATGTGGAGTAAAAGTGAATTTTGGGGGGGGGGAATTGTGGGTTTTTGGGTTTTTATATGCGCATATTGCACCATGTGAATGGAGCAGAGGGTAAGGGGGGAGAGAGAGGAAAGATTTAGGGAGTGAGCGAATGAGGTGTTCGTGGAAAGGTTTCGGGGAAATGAAATAAAAACTTTGTCTATTGGGAGATTTTGGTGAATTCGCACCGGAGTGGGAAGGAGGAGGTGGAAGAGAGTATGGACCATTTGGGTAGGGGAGAGAGGCATATGTGGTTAAGTGGAGAAAGGTACGTTAGAAGTTGGATTTACAAAATGTATCTGTGTTTGAAAGAAGCCATAATGTTAGTGGGGAATACTTGGTTTCCATAAAAAAGTGAAAATCACAGATATACATGGAAGAGTGAGGATAACGGGGTCTGGGAGGCGGACTGGAGATTACGTGTTCGTTAAATGGGGGAATGAATTAGAGGGCAGATTACTAGATGTAATTGTATTCAGAGGGGCGGGAGGGGGATATCGGATCAATATTTGGTGGGCTAGGATAAGGGTGTGGGGAGAGGTGACGGTTAGGGAAAGGGGGAACAAAAAAAGGAGAGTAGAGTGATGATTAAAGGTGGAGATAATTGGATGAGACAGTTGTAAGGGGAGTTTTAGGAGAGGCTTATGAGGATAGGTGTGAGGAAGTGAGAGGGACGGAAATTGGTGAGAGGTGGAGGGGGAGTTGGATGAGATTTTAAAGAGGCAGGTATGTGAATTGAGCATATAGAAGGGATATTGTGGACTAAAAAGGGGGGTTGCAAGCAGAAGGATTAAGGGTAGTGAATGGTGGAATGGGAGGTGAAGGAGGTTGTGAAAGGAAAAAAGGAAGGCTTATGTGAATATGCGTTGGGGATATAGGAGAGAGAAAGTTGGGTAGGAAGGATATAGGAAGGGTCAGAAGTGGAAGGCAAAGAGGGCGTGGAGAGGACGAAAGATGAAAAAGAGCAAAAGATGAATTGGTGTAGAAAAGTTAGTGACGGAAATTTTGACGGGGAGCCAAGATGTTTTGGAAAGAATTAATAAAAAAAAAAAAAGGGAGAAGGAGGGGTTGGGGGAGAGGATTAAGGCGAGGAGTATGGGGAGTGATAGGAGGGGGACTATAGGAGGTGAGAGAAAGAGGATGGGGGGACAGTTATTTTAGTGGAACATATATTGAATGAAAGTGGAGGACGAGGGGTGGAGGGGAGAGGAAGATTTGGCAAGATGTGAGGGTGAGGTGTGAAAAATTGGGGGAGGGGGAGGATGGAGAATACAATTGGAAGGAAATTATTAGAGGCCTGAATTAAAGGAAAAAAAAAGGGGGAATCGCAGTTTGGATGGAGTGAGAATGGAAATGTTGCAGAGGGTAGAGGGGTTGGAGGAAAGGTCTGTACTAGGGTAAATAGTATATGTTGGAGGATGGTGAACAGCTGGATACCACAGACAGGATTGGAGGATGGTTGTTTGGTTCCCTGTATAAAGGGAAAGGGGTTAAAACTTTGGGAATTATAGAGGTTATATGTCTTTTAAGGTGTAGGGCAAAGTGTATTGGGAGAGAATACTGATGTGATGAGAGTGTGAAGAGGTCATTAACGGAGGGGAGAACTGGGGGAAGAACAGGAGGAAATTTTAGGTGGGGAAGAGGCTCTACTTGTGATGGGATCAAGTGTTACACATAAAAGATGCCTTGGAGATAAATATGGTAAGAAATCATTAGAGAGCAGAAGGGAAAGTGGTATGGACGTGTTTTTCCTTAGATTTAGAGAAAGCAGTAATGAAACCTAGAGTTGAAGAGAGATGGTTGAAAGTGTGCAGGGTCTGTTGACGGGAAAAACGGAGTGGGGGGGGTAATTTAGGTAAAGGTATTAGGATGCTTTTTATAGGGGAATAGTATAGTAATGTGTGGTGATGGAGGTTAGTGATGAGGGGGAGAGTGAGATGTTTGGGGTGGAGAGAGGATTGACGGCAGGGGTGTGTAATGTCGCCGGGGCTATTTAATTTGCTTTGGAAGCGTATGTGTGGTGAGGGAATGGTGAGGGGGGAGGGGGGTGGAATTGAATGAATGGGAACGATAGAAGGGAAAGATGACATGATATTGTTGTCGTGAGTTTTGTTATTGCGACGATACTCCCTATATCTGCGAAAGAAGTCGGAAGGGGAGTTATATTTTGAAGTGAGGGCGTTTTGATGAAGATATGTCGTGGACAAAAGAAGGGGCTAAATAAATCCAGGTGCGTGATTAATAAGTATAAGTGCAGTTAGTTGTTTCTTGAGGAGGAGACAAGAGAGGCGAGGGGAGGGTAAGAGGTTGAATTAGGTGTGAGTACTGAAGAAGTAAAGAATTTTTTTTAAATATTAGGAATGGATTTGGGTAAGGGGGGAGGGAATGACAGGAAGTGAGATAGTAGAAAACATAGAGCTAGGAGAAGGAATGAGGAGCCTTGAGATCGGTCTGAGAGAATCTTGGATAAGGGGGGATTTATTTCACAGAAATTAAAGAATTAAAGCATGTTTGAAAAAAATTTTTGTAACTGTTACCAGCGTTTGTATGGTGTTGAAACCATTCGATGGGGGTTGAATGGCCATGGTCCAGGACAGAAGTTGGAAAGTATTTGAGTAATGAAGGGGTTGAGGAGCGGTCTTGTGTTTGAGAAGGCAGAGGTAATTAGGGAATTAGGTGGTTGAGGGAGAAGACTGTTGATCTGAGAGGCGATGGTTTGGTGGGGAAGAGCGGAGAAGGAATGTTCACAGATGGTGATGGTCATCATAGTGGAGATGGTTAGGAAAACAGAGAGTGGTTAGCAGAGTTGGAGGCGTTATTAGGGGGATAGGAAGGAGAAGGAAGGGGGAGACCAGAAGGAGATTGGTATTGGATTTGGATAAAGGAGAGATGGCTGAGTGAGGGAAGGGATGAGGGAGGAAGAGGGTAAGGGTGTGGGCGTGAGGAGAAGTGGGTGGGAGGAGGTGGCTGGTTGAGGGGCCGAGATGAAGGGGAGGTGTTGAGTATTAAAAAAAAAAGTTGACTAGCCCTGTTGTACGTACCAGCTACCCCGCCAAGCGGGGAAAAATGATTGCAAGTTATAATAATAATTAATAATAATAATAATATTATATATATATATATATATAATAGTAATATTATATATTTCAATAATATTTGTGCTCAATATAAAACGCAACAATTATTTGTGTATTTGTAATGGTTCTAAGTGGGGTTTAAAACCTTTTGACCTCTTGGAGTACCATCTCAAGCGGTAAGGGTTTCAAACCCACTTGAGGACCATTAGTCTTAACTATACATTAAGAATGTTGTTTGATAGTCTTGCTTATATATATATATATATAATTTTTACTATATAATATATATATACCTAATATATATATGAATGTTTACAATATTATATTAATATAGTATATATATATATATTCATATATTATATAATATATATTTATTATAATTATTATATAATATTATATATATATATAGTTTATTTATAATATATATGAATATTATAATAAATAAATCCGTATCCAGGGGGGCCAGGCGGGCCATGGCGTCCCCCCCGAAATTTCTTCCTAGGACACAAAAACATTTTAGATTTAAAGTGCAAAACGGGTTTTTAAATTAATTTATATATTCATGTCGACTGTCCAGGAACAAATCCTCTTTAGGTCCATTAGTTTACTATAATCTTAAACTTGAAGCCATCATAAGGAAAATCGCAACATTAGGAATTTTCCAGCAGGATTGTGTTTTGGAAAAATATGTAAGGGCATTTTGGAATATCAGCAGAATGGAGTTATTGAATAATTGCCGATTGTACAAAGATTACAAATTCCAAATGTATACAGACCACATTTCCATTACTTGCCGACCCTCAGGACTTAATTCTGCGCACATTCCATTTTCCAACCAATTTTTGGTAAACTGATTATATTATATTCTCCAGTACGTAGGAGAGAGGGGTTTTTTTAAATTTCCTTGCCCAAAACTAATTTGTCTTTCTCATACCGACAAGCGGTCTGTAATGTGCCATTCCTAGGGAAATTAAAAGCATGTTCTTAATATTGACAAGGAAGATCTCGAAAGCCCAAATTAAGATTTAGGTAAAGAGCAGCAAGCGGGATTAATTAGGAAGATTGACATTCGGCATCACAGCACAGCGTCTCCCAAGAGTCCTCAATAGATGGACTAGTTTCTTTGTTCGCCGGAGTCACAATTCTTCCAAATACTTTACAATCTTGCGTTGCAAATACATGGCAATTTGTACCCACTGTTTGGTTTAATTGCTTCAGTAGAAAGAAACTTATCAACATCAAGACTTGAACCTACTGAGCAGAAATACTATTGGAGATGTAAGACTTATTGGGACTGTCGCCCTCCTGCTATCATTACATCGAATATGAAATAAAATTGAAGATGTATATCATCGGACGTCGCTCACTCTAGGTTGCAGTTGCGGATTAAGATTTAACAATTTAAGGGTAACGATGATTTTTAGTAACTTTCATATAAATCCTTCCAATTTTTTCTTACGAATTTAATATTTTGTCCCTTTCATTATATATAACTATTTAGTATATACTATATATATTTAGTATATATATATATATATATATATATAATATATATATTATATATATATATATATATATATATATAGTTATATAGACTACTTTAGTTGTGTATACTTATTAATATAAATACAAACATAATCAAACAGAACAACGTCAAAAGAAAAAATTTCTTGGATTGTCTGACAGTGTGTAATACCTAATTAGATCTATATAACATATATATAGCTATATATATATATATATAGTATGTATATATATACCTATATACTACAATATAGTATATATATATTGATAGTATATATATATAATACTAATATTAAAGTGTACCGTATGTATATATATATATATAATATACTGAGTATATATAATATATATATTATATTATACTAATATATAATATATTTATATAATTATATATATATATATATATATATATATAATATTATATACGTACTATTATATATATATATGTACTATATATATATAGTAATTTATTATATATGTATATATATTATATATATTATATAGTTATATTAATATATATATATGATTATAATATTATTATATATTATATAGTATAAATATTATATATATAAGAAAAACTTATATGCTATATTATTATATCATATAATCATATATATATATATTATAATGATATATTATATATTATATATATATTGATATATGATATATTATTATATTTATATTATTATTACACCTAATAATATATAATATATATAATATAATATATATACTTTAATATATATAATATATAGTATTATAAAATAATATATACTATATATGTATATATATTATATATATATATATATAGTATTTATCATATATATATATAATATATATATAACTATATATAGATCTGTAACTTAATATATATTGTTATACATCATAGATATATCTTATATATAGTATCCATTTGGATACAGATGACTCTACTTATATATATAAATATGTACTGTATTTATATATCATTATATATATGTATATATACTATATATATTTATATCATACTATAGTACTTAAACGTATTCTATTGAACTATATATATTATATATATATATTTATATATTATACTATTACTATATATATAGTATATATTATCATATATAGTATAATATATATATTATATTATAATATTAAATATAATATATATATATATATAAAATACTTATACTATATATATTTATATATATATATACATATATATAATACTAAATAAATTATATTATTTATTATATATATAGTATATATATATTTATATAATATTTATAGTTATATATATATATATATACTTATATCTATTAAAATATAATCATACTATCAATTTTCTATATATTATAATTATATTTATATAGTATTATATATATATATATATATATATATATATTATAATAATAATAGGTATTATAGCAGTTTCATATCACATAATATGCAGTTGTTCAGTTATACTAATATATATATATATATATATAAGTAGATATTATATATATATATATATATATATAGTTAATATATATGTATTTTATTATATATATATATATTATATTATATACTATGATTATATATATTTATATATATATAGTAGTATATATAATATATATATATTATATAGTATATATATACTAGTATACTATATTATATATTTATATTATATTATATTATATATATATGGATTTACTTTATACTACTATATGATACATATATATTTATGGTAGGTCCCCTATAATATAGGCTAGTATATTATATACTCACTATATATAACTTATCTCAACATAGCCCTACTTAGCATATAATAATATGAGCCTATATTTATATATTAATAGTATATACCTATATATTATTTATATATATATATAGTATATTAATATACTATAATTATATATATATATATATATATATTATATATATATATAGCTATTATAATTATATATAATATATTAATATTATATATATAGTAGATATATTATTATATATTATATATACTATATATATATATATATCCGTATTTAATATATGTATATATTATACTTATATAATATATATATACTATATAGTATTTATATGTATATATATATTATGTATATAATATTAATTATAAGTCTATATTTAATATATAGATATATTCCCTTATATTTATATATATATATATATATCATACTGTTATATATATAGTATATATATAACTTTATATAAATATATATGGGGAGAGAGATATATTAGTCTACGGAATTAAATCGCTCGAAATAATACAATTTCTCTTCTGCGCCAGTGCAATTCTATAGGTGGCACCAAAAAAAAATGGCTCTGTTGTTATAGAACTAATGAAGGCGGGGTGAGGAGCGGGAGTTCGACCCCGACAGCGCCCCCCACCCTTTCGAAAATGGTTCTCTCGATGACTTTGAGAAATCAATAATTAATAAAATCATTAAAATATAATAATAATAAGATAATAATAATAATAGATTAATAATTAATTGTAATAATAATAATAATTAATTAAAAATAATAATAATAAATAAAAATAATAAAAATAAATTAATCAATATAATAATAATAATTAAATAATTAATTAATAAGAATATAATAATATAATTAATAATGAATAATAATTTCGAAAACTTTTGAGAAAAAGAAAAAATTACATTTTTGATTAAGTTTATCCATACAGTTTATATATATATAAATCGCTAGTTTGAGTTAAATTATTAAATGCACAAAAACTATTTATTTTTTTGATTTAACAATTAATTGGAAAATGGTTATTAATTACCATAAACACTTATATTTCGTCCTGTCGAGTCCTCCCAATTCAATAACAAGGGATAATTAAAAATTTAAAAGCAATTAACAATAATAATAAAAAGAATCAGTACCGTAATTATAATAATAAAAAATATAAAATAATAATAATTAATAGTAATAATTTATAGATGAACTATTGTCATCTTTCTGCATTTTCTCCTATATATACTTATTAACTATTAGTCATATAATATACGTTATATATCTATATATAATATATTTATAAATCAATGAATTATAAATTTTATATATATAGTATATATAACTATAATACTACATGTATATATATATATACTATTTTTAATTATTTAATTAAATATTACATATATTAATTATATCATATATATATTCTTTAAATGTTGTATAGAATGACAAGCAATGCCAGTTTGGTTTGCACCATATTTTTTTAAATTTTTTGTCTGACAATCTTTAACTCTTATCACTTACATGCTGACCTCTTTTTGATTAGTATTCGTTGGGAGTTGGTCAAAATTTTAACAAACTGATGTCTCTGCTTTGTCATTACAGCAAAAGCTGTTACAACTATCTGGTTTTTTAACTGTCCGGATTCACAGTATCAGGCTTTCGAACTCCGTGTCTTCTAATCCTGATAGGAGTAACTGATTAATATAGGTTGGTCTGATATGCGCTTCGCCGTTGTCCTGGTGCTCGGATCTACTCGGTGGTGCCCTAGCCTGGCCGGGTACGGTAATTTGTTCCTCTTGTTGTGCATGTTGCGTTACACTCCAATTTCCGTGTCTCTGCGTTTGCGTGCGTACATGAAAATAAAAAGTGTCGCCGTGCGACAAAAAGGGCTTTTGTTGGTGAATGGTGCGTTACTCTGAGGGTGCGGTTTTTTTGTGCGCCAGGTGCTTGGTGGGCGTAGTAATATACGACATTCCGGTCTGCTAGAATCATTCCCGCACTGCGCAATCCTTAACAGTTATAGTCAGGTCGAGATAGTTCTTAAAATGCTAGCATAAATCTCATACAGCCGGATTCTATCATCTGATTACGGCGACTGTACAAGGATTTTAGTCTTTTGCTATCTGGGAAAGTTCCGATATGGTACATTTTACATAGCCAGCAAGTGGGTTTGGGTTCAGTACAAGCTCGCGATTGTTGATTGATGTCTCCTTGATGAGCACAGTAAGTTGTGTGGCTTCGCGTGTGTTAGTTTCGCACCATTCCTCTTCTTGATGAGACAATAAGTCTTGTGAGTGGTTTTAGGAGTCGCATTTCTCTTGAATGAGAGGCAGACATAAGTCTGTGGTGCGCTTTCCAGATGCTCGTCCATGTCTCTTTCATTGGGATGAGACCATAAGTTCCGTCGGCTGGTGCAGATCGCAGTCTCGTTGATGAGACTATAATTGTGATGGTCCAGAGTCCCATTCTCTTGATAAGACACAAGTTGTGGTGGTTCAGAGTCGCATTCTATTGATGAGACATAAGTTGCACGGTTGCAGCTAGGTTTACGTTAGAGTCTTGTTACACTTTACTCCTTTTTGTATCTAAAAACAAGTACTACTCTACAGGAAACCAGGATCGTACCTACGCTAGTGCAGCTGGGGTCCCAGGTCATTTGAGTGTTTGGTTGAGCAATTTTACAATTTGCAAAATAAAAGGAGGACCCATTCATGATCACTTACCACGGGACCACAAATTTTTACCATATACAAAATATAGAGAGGATGACCTATTTTGGATCACCGACCACGGGACCAGTAATTTTTACCATATACAAAATATAGAAAGGAAGACCTATTCTGGGCCACCTACCATAGGCTCCGCAATTTTTCCCTTAAACACAATATTGGGAGCACCCACTTAATCACTTGCCACGAGATTCAAAAGAATTACGTAATGTACCAAGTATGCAATGTAAAGTACCAATGTATATGCAATGTACCAAAGTTATGATGATGCAAGTACCTCTCCTAATGTGTTTAGAGATTTTTTGGGTCAAATCTCCTTTTTAGAAATTGACTAAAAAAAAAAATATTGACCTATGGTCAGTGAGTGATGATTCGACGAAAAGTTTGATAGGTTATCTAATTGTGCAAGTTTAGCTTCGTATTAAAAAAACTATAAATTTACTGTCCAAGAGTTTGTATACACATATTATTAATTTTTTTTTTTTTTTTTTTTTTTTTTTTTAAAAAAAAAGGTCTAAACCCAACGTGTCTCTTTGTCAAATGTTTTTAATTAATTTCTTCTAGCTGTGAAGGTCGATTCTGTTTGCACAGTTTTTATAAAAATTTCCGATTTTTAAAAGTTTTCTACACATTTTGAAGTAAGTGTATGAATAAAGTTATATAAAGTTCATGTTCAATGGTTTTCTACATATATTGGAGTTAGTGTATGAACAAAGCTATATAAACTTCCTGTCCAAGGGTTTTCTACATATATTTTAGTAGGTAAGTGAACAAAGCTATATAAAGTTCCAGTACAAGGGATTTGTATATATTTTGGAGTCGGTGTATGAACAAAGCTATATAAAGTTCCTGTTTCAGGGTTTTCTCCTTATATTTTAGTATGTATGTGAACAAAGCTATATAAAGTTACAGAAAAAGGGATTTGTATATATTTTGGAGTCGGTGTATGAACAAAGCTATATAAAGTTCCTGTTCAAGGGTTTTCTCCATATATTTTAGTAGGGAAGTAAAGAAAGCTATATAAATTTCCAGTACAAATGATTTGTATATATTTTGCAGTCGGTGTATGAACAAAGCTATATAAAGTTCCTGTTCAAGAGTTTTCTCCATATATTTTAGTAGATAAGTGAACAAAGCTATATAAGGTTCCAGTACAAGAGATTTGTATATATTTTGGAATCGGTGTATGAACAAAGCTCTATAAAGTTCCTGTTCAAGGGGTTTCTCCATATATTTTAGTAGGTAAGTGAACAAAGCTATATAAAGTTCCAGTACAAGGGATTTGTATATATTTTAGAGTTGGTGTATTAGCAAAACTATATAAACTTCCTGTCCAACAGGTTCCTACATATATTTTAGTAGGTATATGAGCAAAGCTATTTAAAGTTCCAGTCCAAGGGATTTGTATAAATTTTGGAATCTGTTGCATAAACAAAGCTATATAAAGTTCCTGTCCAAGAGTTTCCTCCATATATTTTAATAGGTATGTTAACAAAGCTATAAAAAGTTCCAGTACAAGGGATTTGTATATATTTTGGAGTCGGTGTATGAACATAGCTATATAAAGTTCCTTTTCAAGGGTTTTCTCCATATACTTTAGTGCGTAAGTGAGCAAAGCTATATAAAGTTCCAGTACATAGAAAAGAAAATCACAATCTAAAAAATATTTTGACTTTTAATTTCAAGGTAGCAATGGGCTGTCACTGATAAAGTAGAGTGTAATTGTGCTTTGCTTTCTAAGAAAAAAAGTGGGAGCAAAGTCCATGGTTTAAATTCAACGGTAACTATATACATTATTCATTTCGACCCCATTAAAAATTTGAACCTAACCGGCATGCTACATCTGGAAAACATAATTTAAATTTTCCCGACTATATCTGCCACACGAGTCTCAAAGACATTTTTATGGATCTCCTCCATCACTTTAATCCACATTAAAAGTATTTATCAGATCCTGTGAGGAGCAATCAGTCTTAATGCATTAAGATGAATACTGATTATGATTAAAAACTGATTTTGGTTGGTATGAATTTAAAACACTCAGGGATCATCTCTTACAATTGTGGTTTGTAGTATATTAGATTTAAAGTTGCATGAATGGGCATATATTTTCAGTGCCACACACTTTCATCATAATAATTTGTATTTTTAAAAGAACACATAACAAAAAAGTATTTTCAGATGAGGTTGGTGCCTAGCTGAGCTTTTGATTTAATAATTCAAAAGGAGTTTCTCTCTCTGAATATGTGAACACATATATCGGCTTGCATTTGTTCGTATCCACATGTTAGATAGATCAATAGGTCTTTTTACATACTTAACATGTATGCCTTGGAACTAATCAAGGTTCCTTTACGACCCAATCATTTCCATTCTGATTAAAAAATGTGGATCAGTTGAGTCCAAACTACCTTTTTTGACGTCCGACCACTGGTGGTTAAAGTTAGTTTTTTGTTTGAAGTCATCTTTATAAAATAAATAATAAAATACCTATTCAAGCTTGCAGCAAAAATCCAAAAGTCCACTTTCGATCACACTCAGAGAAAAAAAAAACACCCTCAGAGCGAGTATAAATGCCCTAAAAAAGAAAAGCATATAAAAATAGAAGTTAGTCATACAGTCTAAAAACACATCCATACACCAATCCCCTTCAATCAAAAGGATGGAAAAACTTGGAACAACCTCTACGACAGAATAGGAAGAAATAGTAGGTATTAGTGAACTAAAATAGAAAGATAGAGCAGGATAGAGTCAGATTTTATGGAATGTCATTACCTCGCAATGTGAAAGTTCTACGGTGAAAGATCCTTTTTCATATAATAAATAATTATCTATATATATATTAATAAAATCAAAACCAGTAAAAAGAAAATAAAATATTATAAATAAATCATGCAATGGTCGTCATGGTCATCATTATCTTCATCATGTTTTGTAATTTAAAAATTTCCACCAAAAATTTTAACATTTCCCTGACTTTCAAGCATATCTTAAAACATTTCTCCCTGACTTTCCCTGACCATTTTTTTTCCACTTTCACCGACATTCCCTGACTTCCCCGAAAGTGTGAGCCCTGTACATCGGAGTAGTATTTATTTATAGCATATAAATAAATATAATATACTAAATTTTATAATAAATAAATTATATATTATATATAAAGAATAACATTAAAGTATATATATATATCTATAATATTATTATATATATATATATATTACATAATATATATTTAATATATATATAAATTATATCTAATATATTCATATTAATATACATTATTTAATATATCATATAATATATAATATACATATATTATCATATATCATAACACTTCGTGCAATGGGGTGGAATAACTGAAAACACTGTTTTTAGCTTTTTCTCAAAAATTCGTAAAATGTAATGCAACAAATCAGAATTCATAATATCATTATATTAGCATTACTATGTGAAAATGTAGACCTAATGCTAACCATACTTTTAGATGAGGTTAAAATTCCTATATAAGAATAGAGAGAGATATATATCATTTAAGAGAAATAAAAACACGAAAACAGATTACAGTTGAGAAAAAATTATCGCAGCCCATGGATGGGTAAATGGAATCATCACTATCACACAATAGGTTATATTAGGATATAAATAGAGTTACTCAGTGATGATCTAATATCTAAGCATTAGACCTTTGATAATTACTATATTATCTTAAGTATAATATAGGGAAAATATAAAAATAAAGTAATAATATATTTAAGTATCCTCTACGCATATATATATATGGGTATCGTAAAATCGAAAATCTTAGAGGATTACTAGTAACTACTTTAGGAATTCCGATTAGGAAAATATTGGAAAAACAATGCTGTTAACTACAGTCATAAAACTTGGCTCGTACTCTCGTTAATATAATAAACACTTATAATATATATTACAATATATTATTATAATATATATATATATCATATATATATCTTACTACGAGCGCGCGCTAATTGACGCACATCACAACATACAGTCAACACTCATATATATAATTATATATATATATATATATACATTTATAGTATATTATATATATATATTATGTATATTAATATATATATTATATTATAATATATATTATACATATATGTAATATATATCTATATATATATATATTATATATATATATATATATAGTTCATTATCTTAAACTAAATGCCTTCCCCTTTTTGAAGTTTTTTAAAATAGAAAACACCTTCTCTAATATCTTCTTTCCACATCCACTTCTGATGAGTTTGAGATATGTTCTATAAGACTTATGTCTTCTGTCATTAAGCTGCTCCTTGCAATAGGTTAAATAACTGCGAGTCCCTTTTTGGAATGATTCAGTTTTTCTCAAAGTTTTACAGTACATGTGCTATCTCATTCTTTTCAAGAATTTTTCCAACATGGTGAAAGGGTTGAATATTTGTATTCTGACTTTTGTATTCAACTAGCTAGGGTGAATAATCATTTCATGTCTCGCAAGTACTTCATGTAGGTGGTTGAGGAAATGTTTTTTTTTGGGGGGGTATAATTGTTCTGAATAAATGATTATGTGCATAAATGTATTGTAAAATAATATTAATTCTAGAGCCAGGCATAAATTGAATGCGTCTTTCTAATATCAATGGTTTTCATTTTCCCCAACAAGGGCGTTTCATTTTCCCCCCACTTTACAAAAGTAGTCATACAAAAGAAAACTAAATATAATTTTGAAAAGTATTAATAGGCAGTACTTACGGTATATTGGTCTTAACTACAAGCGGTGTTCGAAATTCAGAAAGAATTACGTTATCGGATATCTCGTATTATAGTTTACACTAAAAATTTACTAAATACTTTTAGGTAGAATAATTTGGAATTTGTATTAGTTAAAAAGTATCAGTTTTAAATAGGAAAGATTTTAAATGAAAATAAAATTTAAAGCCCTAAGATACCTCTGAACTCACTAAATTTTCCCCAATTTTTAATTTTTCTAAAGATTTTATCATGATGAAGATGAAGTGGAAGGGCGTTTCATTTTCCCCCATTTGACGTTGTGGTATATTTATTATATATTATATATATATATATTATATATATATATAATATATATTATATATATATACCTATTGTATTATCATATATATTATATATATATCTATTCATATATTATAATATATATATATAAGTATATATATATATATAATATATATATATTATGTATGATATGATATAGCTATATATATATATATATATATCTAGTATATTATTATAGTAAAGCATACAGGTACTTCTATGAACGCCTACAAATCTGTAAGTTTATAACTGGTAGATTGGCAAAGTATCCGCTACCCTTTACTGATTATACAGGTAAATTGGCGGGGGGGGGCTAGACTGCATACGAAATAATACAAGGTACTATAAATAGTGGGGAGATTAAAGTAAAAACTAGTGTGTTCTAGGTTTAAATAATGGTGATAAAGCAGCTGATAACTGCATTTCGAGTAGCAAATGTTTTTACACAAATGCCCATAAAGCCTGAAAATAAAAAAAAATGAGCTGATTCGTTATACAGAAAGTAACTAGACATTATTGGCATAACTGAGGCATGGGTTAAGGAAGAATTATATGGAGACTCCTTTTAGCGAATATGAAATAGAGGGGATATTCCTTATTTATTATTTTATTCGTTATTAGATAGGAAGCGAGGATACTAGGAGGTAGATAGGAATAGGGATTCACTTAGGCAGGAAGATGAGCGGGAAAAGGATAAGGTAGTGATAGATAGTCTCCCTTTCAATATATAGCAACTAGAACTAATGAATATTAAACCACCAAGATTCCGAAAGTCAGTCAGCCTGTGACCTGCCGTAACAGGTTCGACTGTCTCCAGATGGGGAAGAGATCAGAGAGTGCAATGGTAATGTTGAGTTTACTGAAGGGAAGACTGATAAATTTACTAATTGGAGACTCTATGATACGATACTAGATAGGACTTTTCAAACTAAGAATAAAGAACCACGACTTGGAGTATGTATCCCAGAGTGCCAGAGTTGAGTTGATATCGTGAGTTAGCCAATAGAATGAGAGATTGATTCCAATGTTATTCAGAGATGATTGTGCATGTCGGAGTACACAAATGTATAGGGCATAAAGGTCGAAGAATATAATAGGGCAGAATTATAGGACGATTGATTCAAAGCTGAAAGCTAGTGGAAGAAAAGGTGCATGATTCTGGGATTTTACCTGTTAGGTGCAGAGTCAGGAACATGGGGGAGTACGGGCCGGCTTTCAGGCTGTAAACTGAAAGGGCATTCAAAGGGCAGTTGATGTTTTTCAGAAATATTAGGCTTTCACATTGGATTTGTGGTAGAGAATTTACTGGAATAAAAGATTTTTTGCGCAGATGCGAGATTCACTTGACTCGTAAAAGTTCTGAGCTTCTCTCATGTACCAGTTCTTGAGACTTGTTTCAGTGCACAAAACGAGGTTTCAAGTATTGGGGTACGGTGGAGCTCCTAAAATCTGGACTACAAAATAATAGCATGGTACACTCGTAATAGTGGGGAGATTAATAAACATAATGACGCCATTGTATACAGGTTACATAATCGATGTAGGAATCAATCACCAGCATATCGAGTATCAAATGTTTTTACACCAACTCAATATGTTCCTTAGAAATAAAAAAAGATGAGCTCAATTAGTCTATACCAACAACATGAGAATCTGACTTATTTGCATAATGAGCAGGGTTAATGACCAGAATTATATGGGCAGAGACTCCTTTCAGGAATATGAAAATAGAGGATATTTCACTTTATTTATTCAGCCGTAGAAAGAAGGGTGGTGTGTGGCGCTTTAGTGCTTAACAGCAATATTCGTCTGTACTATGACTCGACTGACTTTAAATTACATGATATTGAATCAGTGTGGTAGATATCCTTATATACAATAAATTATATAGAATAGGGGGATTTTATAGACCTCTTGGCCTGTCGCCATAATCAAAATGAAAATGGACCAACAAATGGGGAATGCCCGCCATGGTAAGAAAAAGGTTCGTCATAATGGGTGATTTTAATTTTCCTCGCATTACTCAATGGGATTCCTTGACTAATATGGACCATAGTGTTTATCATTCATAAATTGTATACTGGATAACTTTTTGACCCACGATGTAACCAGAACGCACAAGATAGCATGCATTATGAGATGCTTAATATTAACTATGTGAAAGTATGGGGATGCGGCAGTGCCTGACGAGGTTTGGGAATAGTAACCATATATAATTATTTAATCTGATGTGATATCTGGGCCAAATTGCAAGTTAATAAGGAAAAGATCATAGATTTCCGAAATGGCGATTTTACCAAATTTTCGAGACATTCTTAGTACAAACTGACTGGGATAAAGAGTATAAAGACAAACTGTTTATCATGTGGGACTCATTTTTTAAACAAATGTTTAAATGAATATTCGTCCTGTAAGTTTTAAAAATAACCCATTAGGGTGGCAAGAGAAAACCTGTTTTGGTGGAATAGAGAGATAGAGAGAAAATAATGAAAAGCGTAGATGTTTTATAAATATTCAAGGGTAGTAATAGGGAAGATGATTTAGAAAATATAGGAAAATAGAAATGAAACTTACCAGTCATAAGAAAGGCATTAAGAGCGAGCAGACATTAATTTGCAAGGGAATAGTACTAAGAATCTGCAGAAGTTTTTAGCTTTTTATAAATTTAAAGTAAGAATAGGACGATTTGGTCCAATTAAAATTGATGAAAATATCTGTGAGTTTCAGATAAGGACGTTGGGCTCAACACTTTTCAAATCGACTCTATTCTTTGCTTCAGTAGTTTTACTGACGGAAAGATTAGATACATAGTTCAGCAGATATAGCTTCTTGTATGCATGTAACAAAACTACGAACCTTACAGCCATTTCGAATTGATAGTAAAAGATAGTTAAACGTTATTAGACTATACTGACTACCAAGTACAAGCTGCAGGCCGCCTGATCGGTAAATATGTGGACATGAACTGAAAGCGAGGGTAGCTTTTCAGCATTGCAAAACCGCACTGTATTTTGAATTTTTAGCGATCATAACATATGGTGGGTCCAGATGAACTGGAAACCAGCATACTTTGGTGCCTATATTACCCACAAAACAAGAAAAAGGGAGCTTTTTTTAGTAAGGAAGATTTCGAGGATTATTAGGCCCAGTTAGCTTAACATCTCTGCGTTGTAAAGGTTCTGGAAAAGGTCATTGTTGGTATCATATAGGAGAAATATATTAGAAGATAGACAGGTAATTGTCTGAACTCCCCAGCCGTAATTCAGAACAAGGGGTGATCAATGTCAGACAAACTTCGATATATGGAATAACTTACTGACTCATTGACCAAGGAGAACTCCAGTTTGATATGCTATATTTAGACTTTAGTAAGCTTTTTCTGCAATAAGGTCCCCATATACCCAGGATGACGAAAAAGTTACTTGCCAATGGGGTCATACGCGCTGCGAGTGGTACAACTGGTTGGATTCCACAAGAGTGGTATGCCCGAAATAGATCCAAAACAGTGTGTACCAACTAAATGGGAATAAATCATCATCGAGACAAATAGTCGAAGAGTGGTGTCCCACACGGTTTACTGCTGGGCCGCCCCCACTATTGTCTCCTCATACTCCTACCTAAATGATTTACGACAGGGAATTAATCAGCCAGGTCTTCTAAACTATTCGAGATGATCTAAAGTGGCCACCTCATCACGAATAGTGACGGTTCATCGCATAAAGATTCAAAATGAATTCTTGATAAACTCTTTGGGATGGGCAGATAGTCTGGCACATGAATTTTAAATAGTAAAAAGTGTAAGGTGCTCTCACCTAGGTTTCAAATAAAAGTTTTAACTTAGAATATAATGGGGATTGGCTTGGGTCTGTGGACCAAAAAAGATTTAGGTGTGATTATAGCAGTAATTTGAAAGTGCTAATCATGTTTGGAAGCTAGAAATAAAGCTAATAATGATGCTGGGCATAATAAATTCCAATGTTGTTTACAAGAGAAAGGAAGTAATCAGTAAACTGATATAATAGCTACGTTAGGCCAGTAATAGAGTATTGTGTACAAGTTTGGGGCCCTTCTTTAATAGAAAGACTTAGCTATGCTAGAGAGAGTGCAACATAGAGCCAGAATGATTTCTGGGTTTGAGGGTAAGAGCTATGAGGAGAGGCTGAAGGAGTTAAGGAATGTTTTCTGTAAGAAAGGCGATTTCCAGAGGGGACATGATACAAGTCTTATCAAATATTTGCATCTATTGGATAATACAGAGACAATAAAATTTTTCATAGTAAAAGACAGGTGACCAGGGGCATAATAAGAAAATCAATCGAAGCATGCATCTTGATATAAGAAGACATTCTTTCAGTAAGAGGGTTGTTAAATTTTGAATAGGCTGCACGAGTTGTTGAGTGTGACTCGATTCCAACATTAAGAAAGGGTTAGATTCGTTTTATGGATGGGTTTGGGTATCATATATATAGTAATGCATGGTGGCATGGTTTGGGTAACATAATACATATATATCAGGTAGTTTTTGACTGCCAAATTGGTGGATTGTGTTAAAAAATTTGGACAAGCCCTAGGGTGCTTCGTGAATTGCATGAGCATGTTTATGGCGGTGTGGGTTGAGCTCGGGACAAGTCTCGATGAGGCATGTGGCTCTTACTGTCGTCTATATTCTTAATGCTAATGTTATAATTTAATTTCTATATTGATTATTTTTATTATTAGTGTAAGGTATTTTTGGTCATCTCAATTTGTAATCACATGACTTCCTTATGTTCCTGTATATAATCATGTTTTCGTGATTGTAGAAAAAATCGATTATTAGCCTTTAATTTTAATAAGTGGGATCTTTTCCTCTCGTCTTCCTCCAGGTCTCTTTTCTGCGTTTCATCCTCTCTCTCCTAGACTCTCTCTATCTCAATTATTCTCCTTTCTCTCTTCTTCCTCTTCTGCTCCTGCTTTTTTCTCTTGGGTGTCTCTTCTTTCTTCTCTCCACTCTTAATTTTCGCTTTTGGCGTCTCTCCCCTCTCTCATCGTCCATTTCGCTCTTCCTCTCGTGCCCTTAGGTGGTTCAATCTTGTCTAGCGCTCTCTCTCTCCTTCTCTCTTCTCTCTACGTCTCCGTCACTGCCCATGTCCGAGGAAGAGCTCTAATGCCGTCTTGCAAGCTCGATTGTCCGTCGCTCTCTCTCTCGTCTCGTCGTCTTTGAAATCGTCTGGCCTCTTACACTCTTTTCTCTCCTTCTTCCTGCTCTCGCTCCTTTTGTTCAGATCACCCTTCGCTGTCACTCTCTACATTCCATTTTTCTTCCCTTACAATGAGATACCATCAATTACTTTCTCTTACCTATCCATTTTTTATAGCTATGGTTATATGATCATCCATATACCACATAATCATCTAGCCAACTCATGTTCAGTCCTCTAATAGTTGTAGTCTCATCAATCTGGCCCTCGCTTATTTTACTCCACTAATTGTCTCTCTCCTTATGTTTTTCCTATAGCCAATGCACAACTCTACATCTAAACATCTCTTGTTACTATCACTACTGTCGTCGTATTTCTTCCTCATGCTTAGTACTACTCCGTACCTCGCTTTCCGGTCCTCTCTTTCTCTCTCCGGATGCTCACTCTTTCTTCTCCCTCGCTCGTCTTCCTCCCTCTTCCTTCTATCTTTGTTCTCTAGCAACTCCATCATTTTTCCACATTTGGCGTCTCCACATACTCCGTCATACTTTCTCTCTAAATCTTCTAGGCAACTCCAGTGTGTTTGAGGGCTATCCTCTGTTCTCTCGTTCCTATTTGAACAAAGTCGTACAATTCATTTATCATCAGTGTCTGTCTCCGCTCTCGATCGGTCGGACCACCTTCTCTCTTCTCCCTCTTGTATCCTCTCTCCTCCTCTTCCCTCTGTCCTCTCTCCCTTACCTCCTTCCCTTCCTCCTCGCTTCCCCTTCTCTCTCTCCCTCCTCTCCGATTCCTTCTCGTCTCTTCCCTCCCTCTCCGTCCATTTTTGAAATAGTAGTTGAGTAAAGACGTAGTACAACGTCACTCTATTTATAATTATTTTATTATGTTAATTAGCCTAAAGAAATCTAAAATATTGGGTTATAAAGTAAATCAATGTTTTTCTGTTAGAACCACTCCTCCGTCCGGTTTCTCTTCTCCTTCCTGATAATTTTTCCCTCTGTCTGCTCCTAGGTCATTCTTTTGGCAAAGTGTTTACAGCGTATTTTAATTCTTGCCGACAACCGTTAAAAATATTTTGACAATTTTTGATCATCTGTTGTCGATCTATCTCAATAGCTCGAGTCCAGCTTATTTATTCATTCTGGTTTTAATTAATGTGTAATACGCAAAAGAATTCCTAAATTTGTTATACATCCATATTGCTATCCTTTCGATTGCGTTAAAGAGATCTCGGTTTTCAGACTGATCAGAAATTTGGTTCCGCTACTAGGTGTGTCGGCGGTCGGCGCGCGAGTAACTCCTTAAAGCAGTCGGACTCATTTGTAGGGTCCGGTTCGAGTCGTATCCCCTTCTTCTATCTATTTGGCGCGTCACCGATCTACATCTCTTCCTACGAACTTCACCGCTCGTCCGGTTCATTCAAAATCATCTTACAATTTTATGTAGTGAATGTCTCTGCCAACTCTCATCTCGTGTATTTTTTGGAAGCTCTTAATTTGTTTTATTGTTGTAATTATCACCAATGAAATTCTCTAAATCTTGTTATACATCATATCGACTATTTTC
>JABUQX010042135.1:0-45789 GCA_015478945.1 Trachelipus rathkii
ACAGAGATGAGATCCAACTGATCCCCCAAGCTGGAATAGACCTGAATCGTTGTAGATGTTTTGATGTTATGCTACGCATATGGGTTTCGGAGAACATTATTTTGAAGACAAAGATTCTAACAGTAAATTTCCACCTTGTTTGAAATTCCTGATACTGAGTACAAATTGGATGGTATGCCATATAGATTTGTGAAACGTTGGAATGAAGTAAAACAGGATTCAGTGGACATATCTGGAAGGACATCAACATGAATAGCTCTGGTATTAAGGCAGGTGAAAATTAATAGATACATTTTTGAATTCCTTATCTTTAATCTTACAACGAAGAATCGCCCTGTAAATCACGCGTGAGTATGTGCTCAAAAGGACGCAGACAAAATTAACTCTTGATGAGGAATGATTGTCCATTAGGATATTTAAAAGGGTATACTGTCTAAATTTTTGCATACAGTGAAGTCTGACACAATTACATTCCTTTACTGCGCTGCCTGGCTTAGGTAATACCAAGAAGCCATGAGCTCTGAATTAAAATTGATAAGTGGTTTAAACCCTCAAGGTTGGACATCTTGAATGAAAGTCTCTATGATTAATAGCTTATAAAGTGAGATGATGATTCTTGGCCAAGAAGTGATTCGGATTTATTAACATCATCATTATTTAAAAGTGTTTGGCAATTTCTCCTTTGGACGAGTAAGCCTTTATCATTATGTATAAGGTTGTAAAGGTTGATGTGGTACCAGGCAAGTGGAATTCATCCTTTTTAGGATTTTGCAGAAACTAAATTTCTTTAGAAAGACAATGCTGCTGCGATTACCTTCAACCGAATAGAGTGGGCTTTCCTGATCACATCTCATGCTCAGCCTTTACTCCTGCTAATGAATTTGGATATTTTTGAAGTTACTTTATAAGAAAGCCTATGCACACTTGAAATAATCATTAAATGGTAACAAAGACTGAGAAAACAACCACAGATGTGTAACATTGTAAAGTCTTGCCTTATTTGGCCTCAGACAAACTTTAAGTTTACTAATAGGCCATTGAGATTGATCTAAGAGAATCCAAGAAGGACCCTTTGCCATAATGGCAATTTTGAAAGAAAAGAAGAGGTTGTAACACCTCTGGTAATCAGATTGGCTGGGTTTTGCAGCAGTATTGTATAGTCATAAGAAATGGATACTGTACTCTCTAGCTCGAATGCTTGATTTTTGATTTATAAATTTCTTTGAGCCTATTGTTAACAAAAATATTTTTATTTTTTGCTCTCAGGTTCCGGATCAGAAAAAACAATTTGGGCATCTACAAACACCTTTATGTTTTGAACTGAACATTAAAAATTCTGATATATTGATTGATATACATTGAAAATAATGAACACATGACCAACAACTCTAAAAGAGGGCAAAGCCTAGATTTGTTAAGAGGGGCCACCTTGGCCTTTGGAGAATTATTAAATTAGAACATTTTGCCTATACTATACTAACGACAAAACATAATCAAGATGAAGGCATCACAAATATACGAGATAAAAGAGTTTTCGAGGGCAGAAGGTGAGCAATAAGCACGGACCTTTGCATTTCAATATATGTAATTTTATTTTAAATTCTGAACATTAGTGAAGCCAGTGAAACTAAACATCAGCAGGGACCGTTTTCATCCCAATCGAGCACCTAATTTGCCTATTAATTCTAATTAATAACCGACCTCTTAAAGTTAACGGGTAAAAAGATATTTTAAGGATCAAAACGCCTTTGACAGGTGCAGCTCTAAGACAACAACTTATATCTTTGTATTTTGCATCAGCCATTTGACTGAAAATATTTTTGCTAGTTTAATATTCTGTAATGAGGGATTAAAAGATATCTCAAGACTTATCTTTCTGATGTCCTGATGTTGAGATCTATTCTATTGTTACTCGGTCGTCTCTCTCACATAACATCTCTTAATTTGGATCAGTATTAGAGTCCCAACTTCTAAGATGGAACCACCATCTTCCATTCTTGTTGCATTCATGATAAAGTTCTTTTAAATGTTGCAGATCATTGCCACTAATAATAAATTATCTGACAACCAAATATTCAACTAGAATCTGAGTACATGCATTATCCTCATATCTTTGTGTGTCAGATAGTGCGATGAAATTATTAATTTGGCAGGGACGAAAGTGAGGATGTGAAATCTATAAAACAATGGTTTGGGAGGTAATCGATAAGCCTTAATTTTGACCCATTACTTTTCCAAAAAAGCAAAAGCGATTGCGGTCTTCGCTAGATTTTAACTTAATCTGAAGGAGGG
This sequence comes from Trachelipus rathkii, assembly GCA_015478945.1. Lineage (NCBI taxonomy): Eukaryota > Metazoa > Arthropoda > Malacostraca > Isopoda > Trachelipodidae > Trachelipus > Trachelipus rathkii. The sequence goes on from JABUQX010042135.1 coordinate 2,293, forward strand.
CTTGTTTTATATCCGATAACATAACAAACTGATTTGATCTGAACCGAAATAAATGACCTAACAAGGAGTACATAAGATTGGTCCATATAGCTGCCTCATTTCAGAGCAATGGTATAAACGATTATTTTAAAGAGAAACAGTTAAACACAGGCCGGACCTTTGTTGATACTTTGTTCATCTCAGTTTTGATAACATGGTTCTGTGAAGGACAACCCAAATATGAATTTTTATCACTCAGAAGGGAGAATACCTGTTGAACTCTTCCATAAATACCATCAGCTAATTGTTGCTGGAAAAGACATCATCATAGGCTTTAACTATATCTTTAATTTTCTAAAATTTAATGAACTCTATTAAGCACTGCAAGAGCATGTTATAGTTTGATGGCAACAAGGGAAGTTACTTCAATCATGGATCTATATGATATTTTTCCCATCTTTGAGCTCTATAGCACAACCTTTGAATTTTTCATATATCTGGTTTTCAAAATCATCTTCAGATTTAATTATTATTCAGTACTTCCTATACCTAAGGACTCTATTTGCAAATGTTCTAATCCTTGCTCTTACCCTGATTGCTTAGGATATGGCTTAAAGGATTAAAATCACTAATGTACGGTTTAAGACTGCATTAACCAAGGTATGGTTAACCTGCAATTGATTTTGATTTAGATTTTGATTTGAATATGATTATGATTTTGGACATAATTGATGATGGATTTGAAACTCTTTATTTGATTATTGTATAATAAAATTAGTAAATCTTTTCATTTGGAATAATGGAACCATCTCTTAACTTAAAGCAGAATTCCATCATTAGATTTAATCAATTCTAGTTGAGGGAATACTCTATTAAATCAATGCCAATTAAGGCATCCAAATCGAAAAATGAGTTATAGACTCTTTATAGCCAGAATCAGCTAATTTGAAAGATTTTTTCCTCAATTAAATTAGAGCTTGATCTACGAACTTAATCTCGTAACTTAATTTAAGATTCTCATCAACCAAAAGGGAGGGTGAAACAAGACTGGTCCATATATACATCAAGAACAGTCTCTTCAAGAGCGGGTGCTAACACTAAATAGGTTTTACATCCGAATTGAGTGCTTGATGATTCTACCAGATATAATATATTGAGTTTTGGTCGCGCACTTTTTAGAAGGTAGGAACTCTGTGAAGCCACAGTCCCGACTAGGCATCTGAACTGAAGCCGAAACTTACCCCCTACAAATACTACTCATATTCGTAACACATATATAAATTGTGGTGCTTGACTAAAACTAAGACATTACATTTGTGAGGGTGGACTTTTTGCCTTTGCTTACAAAGAGCTGTAATATGACTTTTTTTATTGCAACTTGGCAACTGAAAGAAAGTTCTCCTCAAGTCCAGGACCACTGTCTGCAGTTATTTTGTTATGTTGAACATATCATACCTATATAAAAATTAATAAAACAAAATGAGTTACAATGGCACAGGTGTAACTGATAAACATTAGCAAATTTGATAGTTTTTTTATGACCTTGGATGAACAAAACTTACATGATCTCGAATAACCTTTGATTTTAGAAGTGAAGATATCAGATACCCGATGAGAGCCTTTCATTTCCAACTAATCTCATTTAGTATGAGTTTTGAAATTTTGCAAAGCAGAATTGGAATAGGCCTATTATTAGATTTTAAGGACTCATTCGTCTTTGAGATTTTTCATATTTTTAAATTAGCATCATCTTAATTTTAAAACAATTTTACATTTTCAAAGGCAGAATACGTTAATATGGGAAGGGACTTGATTGAAATTTTGACCTTTATTTTGATTTGACGTTTTTAACAAAATTTTTGATAACTTCATTATTAGCTATCAAATATTGATTTAACATCGGGATAATTGGTATTCAACTTGCGAGTAATTCCTTTACTACCACATTAGGTAATTTTGATAAAACTATGTGGTTAAGTACTACTAATCCAGTAGCCTCCTCAAGATATTTGAGGTTATAACTCTTAAGTTCATATATTAATGTTCTATATCATTTAAGTAAACCTAGTCGCATTATATGTTTGGTCAAATTAAATCTTTTTAAGATAATGATTTTTTTTAATGATTTCATCAATGATAAATTTTTCGTCTAAAAACTCCTTATCTAGAAGTTCAAAAGCTTTATTATAATTATTATAATCACCGTTGATATAATTATTCTGAATCAGAGAGTATGCATATACTTTTAATTTATTTTTTAAGCATGAAGTTTAATGGATTCACTGTTTATAATTTTTTTTGTAAATCTAAGGAGCTCTTAATTTTTGAAATAAAGGTTTTTATAAGCAAACTTATTCAGTTTCATTGCCTCAAAACCTCACAATCTATAGCCCTAAGACAGATCAGCTGGGAATGAGAGCAAGTATTTTTTGAGGGGTTGAAATTTGATCCCCTTTAAATTTTAATTTCACTTAATTTTGATTTAATCGAGCATTGGTACTGAATCTGACTAACTACACAACTCCTTATTATGAACTCAGGATGAGGGAGTCAACCTCATTATCATTATATATTTTTATTATATTGTATATTTTTTGTTTAATATTTTTTAACAAGGACTCTACTTTCTCTACAAGATCCTTTACATAAATCGCAATCTTTATCTTTATATTATCTTTATCTTTAATCTCTATTTGACCAAGGTAAATATTTACTTGTGCCTTGAGATGAAATGGCTTGAACTATAGGCTTAGATTTTTTATTAAACTCTATCCTAAGGGCTTTATCTCTGGTCAGACTTATTCGCTGAAATTTTGGCATAGAGTGACCCAAGGAACCAAATGGAAACTTGAAAGAAAGTTCGAAATAAATGAAAGATAGCAAGTGCTATCACAGGCCAAATTATTGATTGAATTTGAAAAAGGTCATTAAACCAAAAAAAAAAAACAAAATTTGAAAAGGTGAAAGTGATCTAAGCCTATAATGCCTAACTTTGAAAATTGAAATATTTTTTTTAGGAAAAATGAGATATGGCTACCACTCGAGGACTAGTGTTTTGTGAATTTTGAAGAGGGTTAGAAGACCCACACACAATACAACATACACACACAAAACCAATTTGAGTTGAATAATGACCTAGACCCTAGGCCTTAAGTTTGAGCTTGAATTTTTTGGAGGAAAACACTGAAAGGGAATGGTTAGGCAATGATGCAATTTGCTTACCTCAACTTCATGAACCAAATTTTGAATATTAATTACACTAAGACTAACTAAACTTAGGACAAAAAACATAATAAGCTAGTCTCGCCGATAGGCCCACAGTGGCTTCTAACCGTCTCTAATATTTTTCTTATGTTGCAAATAAATCTTAATTTAAAGCAATTTTGAACCTATAATATCACAAAATATCGAAACCTGCTATAAGCTTCCTATTTTAATTTGATTTTAATTTGCAATATTGCTAGCACGAGTTATCAAGAACTTGCAACAATCGTTCGTTAAGAACAATATAGATTATCACAATTGACGGAAATTTATTCTAAAGCCAGATTAACATTAATTACAGAACCAAAATCTTTGCAAAAGATATAAGGATTTAAAAAAATGATATATAAGTATAATTGTGAATCTACATTAGCCTTACCTGAATTTGTTGTTTCAAAGATTTTGTTGCTCTTTGAATAAGATTTGATAGTCCTTAGATAACTCTGCCTCATGGGTTTTGTAACCTAGCACTTAAAATCTGAGAGACGGCAAATTTGATTGACCTCAGTTTTTTTAAGGAGAACGGTGATAGAAGCTTTTCGTTACACAGATTTGAAAAGAATGGAAGAAATTTTACGTTTTATGATTTTTCAATTTGTTGATTAATTTTTTGTTTTCACAAGCACGACTTAATGGGACGGATTTTGAATTTGAAGTGATGCTCGTTGAGATTTTTTTTTTTTTTAAGTGAAAATTCTGGTGAACTTATATTACTGGGGACGAAAAAATATAAATTCCAACTAAATAAAATACTGGAATATAGCTCATAGTTTCTATATTCTAAAATAAAATAGCTCAATATCCTAAAATTAAAATACTTATAATGAGCCAAAATAGAAGAATACATATGTGAAAGTATATAAAGTTTTTATAATTACGCTTTCCTATGATATTTTATTCGATAGATAATTTTTGTGTTTTGTGTATACATGGATAAAACTTGTAGTTTTAATGTTAGGGGTTTGGATAAAACGTTTTAATTTCTTGCATATTTATTATTTCTTCAGTATGATAATTTGGTAAGGTTGTGAATAAAATTTTTGTTAAATATTTTGCTTGTTAATGGTAAAAAAACCTTTGTTAACGTTAAGCCCTAATATCATGGACAGTAATGGATAATTGACAAGGTTATGCGTTAATTTTTTGTTAACTTTTCAACTAATCTAATGTCTATTTGTCACGTAAAATATGTCACTGCTATGCTTGAATATTTGGATTTAGGTTCGTTTTTTTTTTTTTTTTTTTTTTTTTTTTTTTGTATGCTATGGTAGTTCCTTCAATGTTGTTAAGTATGGAACGTCGTTAATGTTAGCAGTTTATTTCGTGCTTAAGGTATGTGAGGTTTGTCGTTGTACATTATATTCTTAGTTTCAAATGATGCTATGTTAGTTTAATCAAGGTGAAAGCCCTTTGGTCACCGTAAGCGTATACTCGTTATTATGTCGTTAAAGAAACTTAATTTTACGTTCTATGTTATGTTTACCTAAATGATACTACTCGATAATGTTTGACTTGAGACATAGAATAGATCAATCATTAGAAAGTGGGTGGTGAGGGTGGACAGGAGGATGGGGAGGTGTTTGATTTACTGATTTATCGATGTACTGTTTATGTTGACTAAAAATACTCTTTTTTTACTTTTAAACATGAAAAAAATAAAAAAAATTTCTTTAAAATATTATTTTAAACTAAAATAAAAAAAGATGAAATAAATACAAGTTTATAAATATGAAATATTTTAAGAAAACAAAATAAAAAGAATAAAAATATGAAGAAAAATAAATTTAATAATAAAATTTAGATTGAACATATATTCCTGTTAGCTTTATTGACGTTGAAACTTTGTTATGTTAGCATTTATTCGAATTCAATTTGTTAATTAGGTTTATGATATAGATAAATATCACTATATTTTAGATTAAATTAAACATTGGTATGTCCGTAGTTGTGTATATGAACATTGTGAGATTGGTAAGTTTGCTAACGTGGTATACTGACCGAGAACTCGAATTGTTGACAACCCTGGTATAGATTAGCAATTTATTCGTTGATTAGTATGATAGATAGTTTAATGTCATTATAAAATTTTTTGTTAGGTTTTCTTGAAAAATTACTGATGCTAATGTTATACAAACGATAGACATTGCAAATAAATAAAATGGTTTGTTAATAAAGTGTTATGTTGAACCCTGTGACTACAAGAAACAAATGTATAGCGTAATGTTTCGAAACGAACCAAGCAAGAATCAAGGGTATTGCGTAATGTTTCGAAAAGTGGAGAGTTTGAACAATTTCTCAACTTTTATCTATCTGATAACTCTAATGAAACACGGAAATACAAGATACAACTGTGTTTGAGGTTTGTAGTATGTAGAAATATAACAATTTTGCGCTGTGTTAGTTATGTTAAAGTAGATCCGTATCTACTGGTAACAACCTACATATGAATAATGAAACACATTGAATAAATGGATATTTTACTAAATCTAACCCATAATACTACACGCGAGAGTGTTTTAGCACATTAGATTTCACTCGGTTCTATTACTAATCATTTGTAAACATGAATAAACAAGACATGAAACATAGCAAATATGGCCGCATGTTGCAGAATTCCCTTTCTACTGCAAAGTACCGAAAACAACATATATAATATAATATTAATTCTTTCATCAGAATAAACAATATTATTCAACACTCTCCCTTATTGTTTATTCTGTAACGTTGGTTAGTCCATTCCAATTTTTCCGTTCAGCATCATTAACCTTGGTTGATGTAGAGGCTTTGTGAGTCCATCTGCAAGTTGATTCTCACTGCTAATCTTGAGTACTTCTATTTCATCATTTTGAACTTTTTCTCTAATGAAGAAATGGCGTACTTTTATGTGCTTGGTCCTTTTGTGAAATTCTGGATTCTTACTGGTTTAATAGCTGCTTCATTGTCAATCCAAAGAGTAGGTTTTCTGAAGACTTCTGTAATTTCTTCCAATAGTTGATGAAGCCACACAATTTCTTTTGTTGCTTCACTTGCTGCCATAATTTCAGCTTCTGTTGTTGAAATAGCAACTGAACTTTGCTTTTGACTACTCCATGAAATTGCTCCTCCAGCATTTAAACAAACAATTCCAGTTGTTGAATGCCCTGTTCTTATCCCAGCATGATTGCCATCACTGTTAAACTCCTTCGATGATCTTGTTCAGAATTACAATTATACAATAATACCTTCTTCATTGTGTACCCTTCCAATGTATCTGAACACATCTCTTTAACTTTTGTACACATCTTCTATAGATGGATTTTTCTAACACTTCTGGGCAAGATAATGTAACTAGCAATATGCCACATATCTGGTCTTGTTGCTGTTGCAAGATATAGAAGAGCTCTTATTGCTGATCTGTAAGGGAATCTCTCCCTGGCTTCAATTGCGTATGGTGTAAGATATCCTTTAAAAAGAGATCGTTAATCTCGACCAATACAATTTTCCATACTCAAAATCCTTTATATTCTTTTATAGTTAATAACATGACTGACTAATTTTCTTTGAATCCATCATTTCTTGATCACATTTCACTTCCTAAAAAATAATGTTGCAGATTTTATAATTGTTTATTTTGAATCTCCTTTTTTAATTCTCTTAAAAATTTCTGCAATTCTGCTCGACTTGTTGATGCAACTAGTCCATCAATCAACATATAATGCAAGTATGATTTTATGTCATTCTGATTTCCTTATGTTCTTGTCTTACGTATTTTATTCTTTTACATAAAATTAAGTTTTTGAAAGATAAGTTTCAAGTCTTCATTCCAACATCTCTTTGGTGCTTGCTAAGCCCATACATACTGCGGTTTTAAATTTGCATACTTTGTCTGGTCCATCTTCAAGAACCTTTGGTTTTCATATATATTTCTTTCTGATAAATTTCCATGAAAGAATGCTGGTGAAACATGAAAATTGTATTAAGTGCATATTTTCTTAGTTGCTAACAAGCTTTAAAGTCCTTACAGTATCTTATTTGCTACTGGGACTGAATGTTGCTCGATAGTTCAATTCCTTTAATGCTGACTCATTACCCTTTTGCACTAATTCTGCTTATATTTGTCAACGATGTAACATCTGATTCATTTTACTTTTTAATAAATCCATTTGTTTTCAATTGGTTTTCTTTCTGGTGGTAATTCAACTAGTTCCCAGGTTTGATTTTCTTTCAATGATTTCATTTCATTTTTTCATTGAATTAACCCATTTTTTCTTATGCTTACTCTGCATAGCTTCTTTATAATTTTCAGGTTCTTCCATATTTTCTAATAATAGATAAGTACTGTAGTCATCAAACCTTGATGGCTTTTAATTACTGATCTGTCTCTTAATTGTTTTGTACTTACTATTCTATCTTGTTCTTTTTCTTCTGTATCAGATTCTATTCTGTATCAAAGATTTCTACTTCTGTACAGATTCTATTTCTGCCATCAGATTTCGGTTTCTGTATGTGATGCATTAATCTAATTATTAGATGTACTGTCATCAGTTTTTTTATTTCTCTATTTGATTTCTTTCTTTTTATTTTTCCTTTTTCTGATTCTATCTCATCTTGATATTGAATTTGAAAGTTTTCTTCTCTGTCAAATTACCTACGACTCTTGAATCTAAACAACAAAATTAATAAAAGCTCCACCACCGCTCAAACTAAATTCATCTCCTTCATAAATAAATACCTGATTTTGCTTTTGGCGAACATCTATCAATCGCCAAATCTTGTGCCCACCAACGTCATGCTGTTCCGATTACACGTAGATGCTTGATTCTGGGCTTCTATCATACCAGATTTCAAAAAGGGCGTTTTCCCATCAACTGTGGATTTCCCAGTTCTATTTATTATATATGCTCTGCTGTGTTAAATTAATTCTTGCCCAACACTTGCTGGGAAATTTTACTTTTTGATCCACTGAGTGATCTTAGCGCGTTCAAACTAGCGTTCTATTTTCTTTCCCACTCCTATTTTGTTGTTGGAGTAATACGTGTCGTTACCTCTGTCCTCTTACAACCAATATTTATTGTAAAAGCTTTTTAACTAACTTATTATTAATTCTACAGCATTATCACTTAAAAATCTCTGATTGGATGTCCTTGGACTTTTGCTTCTTCAAGTACTTGCTCCAATTTTTCTACAACTTCTGATTTTCTGTTTAAAATAAAATTGGGTTACGCGGAAGTTTTAAAATGAATCAAAACATTACAAAATATTTTTTTTAATTAGTGTGATAATACTTGAAATGGTCCCACAAACAAGCATCTGCCAAATAGCGATTCCTCCTTGTTTTAGTACTATTTTGGTATTATGTAGAAAAGGAAGCACCATGAATTTTATAGACTGAGGAAGATCTGATTTCTGTGTTATCAAAGGTGTTGTAGTCTTGGGAAATTGTGTTTTTGAGGTATTTATGTGTCTTCTATCCTGATGTCCCATTCTTTCATGATATAACTGTAATAGATCCTTTTCTTCAAGTGCATTTTTTTCTGGTATATGGGAGATTTTAGCTTTCATTGCAACTTTTGAATAGCCCTTCCTTTAGTTTACGATGAGCCCATTAAATAGGCATTTTTTTCTACATAAAACTTAACATACACTTGGTTCAGAAAATATAAATTTCACTATTTGGATGCTTATCATAAGCTAATATACATGAAAAATTTTCTTTATATCAGGAACATACCAAACATCATTCAAAATAATAGATATTTTTTTTTCATCTATATACAACTGATTCTACTTCAATTTGTTCCATATTATATAGAATTATATAGATTATATAAAGAAAATATAAATAAATGTCGTTGATCTTATACACAGAATTGTGCAATCACAGAATTATTGTTAAATTTATATACAGTAAATGTTAAAAATTCCAGTCTAAGAAAAACCTTTTGAATATCAGCTCCATTGAAATCAAAAGTTGATCAGATGCACAGATATTTCTACTATACTTCAAAAATTTGCATTTTCTTTCGTCTACCATCACCGACTAAGCTTATAATAAATAAGTTTCCTTGCACATTTTTTGATGCCCAGTGAGCCTTTTTTAATGGCAGTAATTTCAATGGAATTTTCTTTCCGATTTTCATGAAAACTAATTTCTCTGAAGTTTCCTTTTATTGTTAATGCTTCTTGATTTTCACTTAACCTTTGATGCCAACTTATTTGCTTCTGTGCAAGCCAAGTTAACCCAAACTTATCTTATACTCTTCTTCTATTACTATGAATCCATGATGCATGTAGTTTGGAAATTTGAATAATCTTTGCAAAATTTTCATCGAAATCTTACCAGTATGAGATAATATCTCTGCCATATGTTACCCTCATTCTCTCGTTGAATTTTGACCATTTTCTTCTAAGATTACCCAGAGCTGTCCTAATTGAAGATAAATTTCCAGCCATGGTCTAATTCCTTCTCTCATTCTCTTGTAAGAACAAAACCTGTGAACAACACATCGTAAAACTTTGTTTTCTCAACTTCCTTGCAAAAAGATTATGTAAGTTTCCTTCATACTTCATCTGGCTTTCAAAAAGATTCCTTTATTTGACTCTAATACTTTGGCTTGAGTTTGAAACCAACAAAAACATTAAAATATAGCATTAACGTGTTGAATTTTGTTCTAATTTCTTTTTGTATGCATTTTTTCTCCTTCAACTGTTGCTGTGGTACTGGGTTCTTTGGCTTTTCTAATTTACCCCATTGATTGCTTCTATTGTGCATCTGGTATAACACTTAAGGCCTTATTTTTTGCATAAAGAATGCTTCCAATCTTCGCCCAGTTTGCCTACCTTGTAGTGAATCAATTTTCCTGACAATTTGAGAAATCCAGTATTTTAAAACTATATAATGAGGCTTTCCCTAATTGCTAAATTCTATTTTAGAGTTTAATCACTTAGGCCTATTTCTTAGTTCTATTATAGGGTTTATCTCTAGGCCTATTTCCTAATTCTATTTTAGGGCTGACCTATTCCCTTTCTATTTCTGTTTCTTATTCATTCATTTCTTATGATCTTATTTCTCCCTTTCTTACCATGCTTAAGTAGATTCGTATCTACTGGAACAAACCTACATATGAATAATGAAACATATAGAATTAAATGGATATTTTACTCAATACTAACCCTATAATACAATACCACTGCGTGTTTACAACATCGAGATGTCACGCTATTATTGACTATATTTTGTAAACAATGATAAACAAGACGTAATGAAAACATTAGCAAACAAATCACTATCAAGCCCAGAATTCTTTTTTTTCTACTGGCAAAGTAGCCAAAAAAAAATACTTAAAAAATAAAGTCTGCTAGAATAAAACAATATTATTCAAGTCGAAGTTTACTTTACTGCGTCGTTAAGCTACGGGGACTTTGTTAATTTTTAACCCTTAAATTCGGGTTTTGAGCAGTTGGTCTTAGGTTTGTTATTGTTACATTATTATTTCCTTAGTTTAGGTGAGCTAGTTGTAGCTTTTATTATGTATAAAATAAACTTGTTAGTGTCAGCATATGAATAAAAAAGACCGGCTAGCCAAAGTTGTTTGGCTAACTGAAATATTGGAAAAAAAGTTTTCAAAAATATTTTAAAAAAAATTTGCACATTTTACTGCAAAATTAGACAGAAATTCCAAAGTTATGGTTAAAAAATAAAAGGTTTCAAAAACTTAATTTTTATACATTAAAAATAATAATATATATAATTAATAATAATAATAATATAATAATAGATAATAATAATAATATAATCAGGCAGAGAATTGATGCTGGTCCTTGAAGTGATGCGATGGAAGAAATTAATGACAGAACTAGAATTACCACCCTTCAATCAACTGAAATGAAATTTATTACTGAATATATTGATGTATTGACACTGTTGTAATGGTATAATTCTTTTAATGGTTATAATTTATAAAACTGGGAGATAGGCTCTGGTTATAAGAAATGTTGCTTGCAAGATAACTTGGAGGTGACTGACCTAAACTACACAATCGCCAAAGTAAATGTAACTAATAATTCTCGTGTCCTCCTCTCTTAAACGTTATCCGTCAAATATCAAAATATAAACTAGCTCATGGAGTTTAAGCAATTCGTCGGGAAAGAATTTAAATCATATAATTGAACTAAGATGGTAAAAATGATACTGCATTATATAAATGAGTATTAGTTTATATTATTGATCTTTATTTGAAATAAAACAAAGGTTGCAGCAATTCCAATTTTAGTTAAAAAAAAAAATTGTAATGCTTTCATCAGGTTATTGGATTTATGGTAATTCAGTAAAAAATATATATAGTCAATTTTCTGCCCTAGACAAAAATTGGTTATGGAAAACTGATTACAGAATATAAAATGAAAAGGATGAAAGATTGTTAAATTCTGATTGATATGTTCAATATGTTAGTTACACTGGTAATTAAATGCAAGCATAGAAAAAATGCAGCATGAAATCATGGCCTATCTTGAGTAAAGCCTATGGCTTTAGCTTTAAGAATTTATTTGGTTCCTATGTATTATAAAACACTTTTACAATATTAAATAAATTTTTTTGCAGAGTTTTATTTTTTTTTATATACACTTCAGAGCAAATAAGAAGAGAATTCTATAACTAAAGAAAACACCAGATCTCACCTTGTTATTCATGTAGTTTCCTTCTATAGACGTCGCCTTTATTCCTAAAATGCGTAGGATTGATTGGGCTTGTAGAATTGAAATTGCTGTAGTATTTATTTAGCTGCTATTCATGGTATTTATTTTTAAGAACTTCTATAACAAAATGTTGTTTTTTTTTCTCATCTGAACTAGAATCGTTTTTGGAGTTCCAGCCCTAGGGCTCTTCGCTTCTGTTGTTGTAGTCCAGCCGCTAGCCTATATGATAAAAAAAGGAACCAGGCCTTCGCCTCGTGGAAAAAATTAGTCCAAAGTTAAACAAAGCTGCTTTCGCATCTCATGAAATTATTTCTCGTTGGTGGAAACAAAATACTTCAATATTCTTTATATGATAGTTGTAAAACTGACCAAGAATGAAGATTATGGAAATTTTACCTAGGTCTAAACCTCCTTACCAAATGTTAATATTAAATTTGAGATAAAAAAATTACATATAAAATTAATTAATTAAAGATGTTAGTTAAAAGTTAATAAATGCCATAACCTAACGCCAATTGACAGCTCCTCCACCCCAAAAATGTCTGCTGTTTTATCCGGTTTATAATTTTTATGAAATTTAAAGAATATAGTTTACATTTAGACTTCAAAGTACAAAACGTAAAATTAAAATCGTAACTATTTCAGTGTTTTTATAAGTTAAACTTTATTTTGCACACTCCCACCAGAACTGTTCAATTTATTTAAATTGAAACAAAACAATCTAGTTTGCCAAAAAAAATTTTTTTTTTTTTTTAAATTATATGTTAAATGAAAAAAAAATCTACTTAAATTGTACTAAATAAATAAGTAAACTAAATATCTAGAATAATTATAAAATATAAATGCACTTCAATTCTCGCTCTATAGAATTTTAAAATTATAATAAGTTTAAGAGCAGCCTTCTTTCAGTCTTTCTCATACACCATTTATGGTTTTGTGCCACAAAGACCAGTGTTGAAGAAAGAATTTAAGAATTATTCCAGTGGCACTTCTAAAAAAATATGGCACTTTTCCTCTATCAAATGGGAGGAGGTTTTCATTCTTATGCTTAAGCTTTAATTTATTATCAAAGGAAAATTTAGAGAATTGTGAACACCCTTTCAGATATTCATGATGATGGTTTTTTCCCCTTTGGCTAATATTTAAGACACAAGTATTTTTATTATTATTTGGTATAATGTTTGAATTTGGAGATGGGGCAAAAATTGTGGCTATTACATATAATTTAGTATCAGATTTATCAGGCTTAAGGAAATCTAATTCTGGGAAATAGCTTAAAATTTAAATGGTTTTGGGGGCGGAGCATGGTGACAATCAATTATCAAACTGTGGCAAAAAAATAAAGGAGCTGATACTTTCAAGAAAGCAGTTTAAGTAATCTTTTTTCTTTCAAAAACAGAACACTGTTGGCAACTTTTTGTTTCTTTCACATAGGAAAGACATCTAACACGCATATGCTATGCGGTATGTCTCTGATTAATGGGAATGATTGTACTTGATTAGGTTCCTATCACAGTAATTACGACAAAGTACATATTTTTGCAAATAAAAATGAATCTGTAAGTTCAAATGTAATACTCACAGGATTCAAAGGGTAGGGATTATTTACAAAGTTTGGATTTGGTATTTTACGAACTAATTCTTACAATAACAAATTTAATTAACATCCATTATTCATATGGAAAGTAGGTTCAATTACCCAGTATAACTTTACGAGTGTGTCCCACTGAAGTAACTGAAAATTTAACCAGTGAGGGAAGGGGATTCAAAAATATGATTTTAATCAATTCACACACTTGGGAAGTAAGCATAAATGGTTGCAGTCTCAAGCAATAAGGCTGAGAATGAGAGAATGGTAATAGCAGAATATTGTGCCTACTTCTCAACTGTTTTTGCGGTTCAAATTTTTTGAAAGAGGGAGCATGGTGGGCCTCTTTATTTCTGAGGAATGTTCTTTAAAATCACTCATATTCAATGATGTTTCTTTGTTGCACTGGTCATATAACACCTCCTTAGCACTATCTAAATTCTCATTTATTTCATCATCTACAATTTCATTACTCAAATTACACTCAATCCCAACTTTCAACTCATTTACTAGCTCAACATGAGATTTTGACCCTGAATGAGGAATCATGTTATCTGTATTAGAGTATATATGGGGTGTATTGAAAGATTGTTCCATTGTAGCACAATAAATGATTGCAAGGATCTCTTTACATTTACTTTGATAGTCAAGACACAAATTATATTCCTGTGCAAACTTATCAGCATCAAATTGTTTGGAAAATTGGATATCTTGTATTTCATTATCCAGATATTTTAAAGATTTCTCCTTATCTTCAACCATATATTTTATTTTATTCATTTCCACTAAGGATGTGGGAATATTGGTTTGGATTTTACTTAACTCTAAGGTAATGTCTCTTCGGATGAATTTACGTTTTAACATTAAAAGGTTTAAACTAGCCATATTGAAAAGAAAAAACTTATAAAAATGATATGATAAGCTTATATGTATAAGTTCTGAATCAAAATAGGCCAAATATTAAAGGAAATTTTTTTTTTTTATTTATTATTTATTTATATATATATTTATTATTATATATTTCTTTTTTATATCAAATTAAAATATTCAACAAGCTTTCGGCAAAAGAAACTATGCAAAAATGGTTTTAATAAAAAAATAAATTGTAGGCCAAAAAAACTAAGACCAAGAAAAATGATAAAACTCGTTTTGGCAATAGGTCTATATAAAATAGGCTAAAAAAATCTTTCGGAGAAAAAAAAATCTTTAAGCGAAATATTTTGACTGAAAAAATAAATCGTAGACAAAATTTTCGACTAACGTTGTCTGAAAAATATTTTGACGAAAGGAAAAAATTTTTTGCGAAAAATATTTTGACAAAAAATAAAATCGTTGACTAAAAAAACTTTCGAAAAAAAAATTGCGAAACTTTTTTTTTTTTTTTTAAATAAAATTGTAACAAAACTTTCGACTTAAGTTAAGCGAAAAATATTTTTTAAAAAAAAATGTTTATTTGCGAACAAATTTTTGAATGAGAAAATAAAATTGACTAAACATTTTTTTATAACAAATCTACGAAATTTTAACTTAAAAAAATAAAAATCAAAGACTGCAGTTTCTTATAAGGTTCTAGAAGCATGGGATGGTGCTCAGACATATTAAAATATATGCAAAAAGTTTCGAAAAAGAAGTTTGTGAAAATTGTTTCGACCAAAAATAGGTAAATCGCAGAAAATTGGTTTCGATAAAAATATGCGAAATTTTTGGAAAAATCAAATTTTAAAGAAAAAAATGGTATTTTAAGTTTGCTTTAAAGAATAAATTTAACAATACAGATATAAAATATGGTTATGAGTTTCGTAAAAATATAATTTGAAGAATTCGCAAATATTTAAGAAAAAAATTTTTTGGGAGTTATTTTATGCAGATTCCAATTTCCATCAAGCCCAGATCAATCCTTTTTAAATACGCCTTGCCTGTCCTGGTCACGGTCGCCATGCATAAAAAAACCTCTAGCCAAAGTTGTTTGGCTAACTGAATATTTGAAAAAAGTTCAAAAAAGATATTTTTTAAAAATAAATTTTGCAACAATTTTACTCAAAAATTAGACCAAAAATTCAAAGTTTATGGTTAAAAAAAAAGGTTATAAAACTTTCTTTTTAATACATTAAAATAATAATAATAATTAATATAATAATAATAATAAATATAATAATAATATAATATTAATAAAATAATAATAAATAATTAGGCGAGACTTTGATCTGGTCTTGGAAGTGGATGATGGAAGAACGATGAGTATTCAGTGGGTAGTTTTAATCCGTCTGAAAAAATTTATACCTGATATAGATATACTACAAAGGAGATTGTTGGTATAAAATTCTTAAATGGTTATAAATTTATAAACTGGGAAATGAGATAGGCCTCTGGTTATAAGATAATGTTTGCTTGCAGATAACTTGGAGGTTGACTGACCTCAAACTACAAACAATCGCAAAGAAATGTAACTAATAATTTCTGCCTCCTCTCTTAACTTATCTCACATATCAAAAATATAAGACTAGCCCCCTATGGAGTTAACAATTCAGTGGGAAAAAAATTTAATCAATAATTGACTAATGGTAAACTGACTGAAATTTATAAAATGAATTAGTTAATATTAATTGATATTATTTGATAAAAAGGGAGGTTGCAGCAATCCAATTTTAGTTAAAAAAAAAATTTGTTAATCTTTCATCAGGTTATAATTTATGGTAATTCAGTAAAAATATATATATTCAAGGTTTGGCCCTATATAAAAAATTGGATATGGAAAACTGAATTACAAATATAAAATGAAAAATGGATGAAAGATTGGTTAAATTCTGATTGATTGCAAATTTAGTTACACTGGATAATTATGCAAGCATAGGAAAAATGAGCATAAATCTAGCCTATCTATGAAGTAAGCCTATGGCTTAGCTTCAGATTTTTGGCTCTATATTATAAAAACTTTAAAATTAAATAAATTTTTTGCAGAGTTTATTTTTTTTTATATACACTTCAGGCAAATAAGAAGGAGATTTATAACTAAGAAAAACAACCAGATCTCACCTTGTTATTTCATGTAGTTTCCTTCTATAGACGTCGCATTTATTCCTAAATGCGTAGGATTGATTGGGCTTGAAAAAATTGGAATCAGCGGAAGTTGTTTTAGTTGTTAAACATGTTTTTTTAAGAACTTCTATAACAAAATGTTGTTTTTTTTTATATCTGAACTAGAATAGTTTTTGGAGTTTCAGCCCTAGGGCCCTTCGCCTCTGTTGTTGTAGGTCCAGCGCTAGCCTAATATATAAAAAAAAGGAACAAGGCCTTCGCCCTCGGGTGGAAAAAATTAGTCCCAAGTTAAACAAAGCTGCTTCCCATCTATGAAATTATTTTCTTGTTGGAGAACCAAATACTTCATTATTCCTTATATTATTATTTTAACTCTGAACCAAGAATGAGATATGGAAATTTTACCTAAGTAATTCAAAACTCCCTTTCTTTAAATTTTAAATATGTAAAATTTGAAGATAAAACTAAATTATATAAAATTAAATTAATTAAAGATTAAAGGTTAAATAGTTTCAAATAAATGCATTACCAAAATCTAAATTTATGCTCACTTTTTAATGTTGCTTTATCCAGTTATATTTTATGAAATTTAAGAATATTAGTTTTACGTTCTTGGCAATCAAATCCTTTGGAAAAGTATTAAAATTAACTTGAAAGAAAATCATTTTAATAGAAAACTTTGTTTGTACAGGCATATATTCGTTGAATCATTGCTAAAGACCTGTTTTTGTGTAATATATACCAAAAATATGAAACTTAGTCAAGTAGATCAATAGATTCAATAGATTAATTAATATATCAATAGATCACGGATGGAATGGGTAACGGGGAGGGTAGGGATGGGTGGTTTGATTTTTACTGATTTACTGGTTTAGACGATGCAAAACATCTTTTTAAGTTATAAACATGAAAAGAATAATGAAATTTTTTTTAGTTAAAAACGAGTAAAAGTTTAAAAGAAATAAAACAAAAATAAATAAAAGTTTTGTGTTTATGTTATACAAAAATATGAAATTGATCAGTAGATCAATAGATCATAGATCGATAGATCAATAGATCAATAGATCACGGGTGGGTGGGGAAGGTGGGGTGGGTGTTTGATTTACCTGATGTACTGATTTTACTGTTTTTAGGGTAGTAAAAAAAATAAAAATTTAGTAAAAACAAACAAAGTTTTCTTAAGAATAATCGCTAGTTTAAATCTTTTTATTTTTCTTAAGTGAATAATAAATAATTTTTTTAACTAAAATTACAAATAATAATAAACACAATCAAATTTGATTAAATTCTAATTCATTTAAAATTTACTAAATCAAAAGCGCTACGATCCGGTCTGCACGCTATGTTAGCCTTTTTACTATTGATATTAAGACTTTGTTATGTTAGCTGTTATTCATACTTAAGGTATGTTAGGTGTGGTGTTGTTACATTATATTCCTTAAGTTTCAGGTGATGTTATGTTATCTTTTATGATGTAAAAACTTTGTTGCGCTAGCGTATATTCATGTGGTTAGTATATTAGTAAATTAGGTTACGGTGTTGATCAATTTTTGTTAAATAATACTATGGTAATGTAAAAATATCCATGATATGTTTGGAAAAGTGTGAATGGTGTACGCATTAGCATACCATGTTAGTTACTTTCCTGATGTTAAGTATGGGAAACTTTGTTAATGTGAACAGTTTATTTGTGTTTCGGACGTAAGATATGTTAGGTTTGTCGTTGTACATTAATTTCTTAGCTCTTCAGGTTATGTTATGCTTAGCTTATTGATGTGAAAACTTTGTAACGTAGGGATATATATTCAAGGGTTAGTATCAAAAAGAACTTTTTTTTTATTGTTATGTTATCCCATAATGATCAACTCAATAGATCAATAGCTCATAGATCAATAGATCAATCGATCAATAGATCAATAGATCATCTAAAAAAATTAAGAATTTATAGATCAATAGATCAGTAGATCAATAGATCAACAGATCAATAGATTAGAAGATCATGGATGTGTAGAAGGGTAGTGGGGATGGTAGTTTGATTTACTGACTTGCTGCTTTACTGATTTACCGCTTTAGGGTATGTAAAAAACGTAAATTGCCAAAATGTAAAAGAATAATTGTTTTTTTTTTTTTTTTTTTTTTTTTTTTTTTTTATATTTTTACTTTACATTTATACTTTGTGTTTAATTTTTTTTTTATTTATTTATTTATTTATTTATTTAGTTTTTTATTTACGAACTTACAACCCTCATATTCGAGATCTACAGATGCGATAACATATATAAGGACATCAACATTGTTGTTATACGAATTGGGTATATACCAAATTTCATCGTTCTATGCCAATTTCCAAGATTTTAGGGCATATCCCCAACATCATGACGGAGTAGTTTTATTTTACCTATTATACAACGAAGACACCTTATATGAAAGCTGTATACCGAGTTTCATCGTTTCTATGATCACTTCCAAGATTTCGGGCCACAGCCCCATCACCTATTGGGCGTAGTATCATTTTACCTCTTTTGTATCGATGTTACATTATAAGAAGGCTGTATATCAAATTTCATCGTGTCTAGTATGACCGACTTCCAGTTTTGGGCACAGCCCCATCACCGAAAGGGTGTATGGTCAATTTTATACATCTTTTGTTGAAGGATACATTATTAAGAAGCTGTATACCGAGTTTCATCGTTCTATGTCCATATTCAAGGTTTTGGGGCTCAGCCCCATCACCCATGGGGCTTAGTGTTATTTTACCTCTTTGTATCATATATAACATTATAGAGAAGGCTTGTATATGAAATTTTTATCTTCTATGTCATAAATTCCGAGGTTTTGGGCACAGCCCATCCCTAAGGGGCGTAGTGTCCCATTTTAACAATCTTCTGTTGAAGCTTGATACATTATAACGAAAAGGCTGCTTACCAAATTTCATCGTTCTATGTCAAAATTTAAGATTTTGGGGCACAGCCCTATCACCCTTGGGGCGTTGTGTCATTTCACCTCTTCTATAAAGAGGGTACCTTAATAAAGAAGGGTATTATACCGAGTTTCCATCGTTCTCTAGCGTCAATATTCTAGGTTTGGGAGGCCAGTACCCTCTTTGGGGAATGCCCAGGTTAAGTTACCGATCTCTACAATCGAGGGGGTACCTTGAATATTGAAGGGTATATACCCGAATTTCATCGTTCTAACAGCGTCAATTATTGCTAGGTTTTTTAGGGGTCAGCCATCCCCCATGGGGTGGCACGTCATTTCACCTCGTCTCTAGAGCGAGGAGACACATCCTCAAAGGTTGTATACCCAGTTTCATCACACTGCGCCAATATTTCAGGTTTGGGGTTCAGGAACCCCCAATGGGGTCCCCTCGATCATTTTACATCGGTCACACCTAAGATACATCCTAAGAAGGTTGTATACCAAGTTTCGTCGTTCTACGTCAATATTTCAGGTTTGGGGGCCAGTCACCCCTCTGGGGCGCCCACGGTTATTTTACCCCCGCTGCATCTAAGATACATCCTCAGAAGGTTGTATACCGAGTTTCATCACTCTACGTCAATATTTTAGGTTTGCAACAGCCCCCAATGGGTCCCCTCGGTCATTTTACATGAATCGGGTTACACTAAGATACATCCTAAGAAGGCTGTATACCAGGGGTGGGGAACCTTTTTAAAATTTCGTGCAATTTTTAGAAAGATTTTTCAAGTGACGGGCATATATTATATATATATATATATATATATATATATATATATATATATATATAATAATATATAATACTATTATATATATATATATATATATATATATTATATATATATATATATTATACTATATATATAATATATATATATATATATATATTATAATCCATAATATATATATATGATATTCATATTATATATATAGTATTATATATATATACTATTATATCATATATACCGTATATAATATATATATAATATATATATATTTTATATATATATATAGTATATATCTATAGGTTCGGGGATAAAATAAAACCCGTTTGTTTTTTTTAATAAAAAAAACATGTTTTTTTTAAAAAAAAGACAAAGGCCAAATTTTTGTTTTTTTTTTTGTTTTTTTAAATTAACTTATTTTCTATTTTCATATCAAGTCTTTTTAGGGAATTTAGCATTAAAATACAGTAATTACAATATGTTAAAAGAGTATACAATGATATAAAGTAGAGTTTAAGTGACTTATTTAATAGGTTTTATTAGTGCCTCTCTTAGGGCATCATACATTTATGTAACCATTTTCAACATGATTATGATTGATTATATAATTATTATTATTATTATTATTATTATTAATTAATTATTATATTATTATTATTAATTTATATTTATTATAGGTATAGTATATATATATATATATTATATATGATATATCATTATTATACTTAATATACTTATATATATCTTATATATATATGATATATATTTATATATAATATATGATTATATATATAGTATTATATATATATATTATATAAATATATATAACTTTATATATGCTATTTCTTGCATCTACTCTTTTTCTCCCCCAAGATGGTGGAAGGTTGCGTAACAGCAATCAGAAAAAGAAAACAGTAGAAGATATTGACACAAGTCAAAATGAAACCAGCTTACCCCCCCCCCTCTGTCCCATTAATTAGTGAACTCGTCGCTCAGAAAATCCACCCTAAGAGCTTCACGGGACTGGCGACAAGACCTCACTATGGTAATCGTCAGTGTAAGGGTTCATCCCTTGACCCAGGTGGGCCCACAACCATGACCCCTCACAAAAGCGCCGCCTCACTCCTGATATGCACCTTTTTCTCGCCTCTGCCAAACCGACATTTTTCTCCTTCAGACGTTCGTTTACTGACTCAATCCACACTTTTTCCTTTCGATCTCCCGCCGGTCAGGCGTTAAAACACAAACTCGCACTATTATACATCTGCTTAAAAATCCGACTATCATTCATCCTTTCCACATGAACCAAACCATTCAACATACTTTCATTTATTCTCTTCGTTTACTTTTCCGCTTTTGTTCACACTACACAACTCTCTAATATGTTCACCGGTCCTCATTTTATCAATTCTTCTCACACCGTAGAATGCCTCTTACTCACACTCTAGAATGCTCCTAACAGAATGTCCATGCTGAACACAATGAACTTTAGGATTTATACCTCTCTATTCAGACTCAATAGTCCACTACTATACTCAAAACACAGTTAACACATTAACCGTCATGTAAGACCCAGCGCACTAAAGACTAATACCTTTACATCATCCAATGATTTACATTGCACCAGCCACACCCGCCTTTTTTGTACTCCGCCGCCCCTGGCGACACCCCCCCCTCGCCCCCCCTCCCCCCCCCAAGACACTGTAACAAGGTATATCAAGTAGATCCTTCCCCGTAAGGAAGAGCAGTCTCGTAAGCGCCCCCATTGGCCAATTTCTTACCCAAACACGAACTGTTCCTACTAAAACCTCTGCATCAAACATCCGTTATCCCTCCTTTTTCTTTTCAATTCCCCACACAATATACCCCCTTAAAATATTTTTTTTTTTTTTAAACTTTCAGACCATTGGTTTCCCAGACCTGCTTTTCCCAATGACCCATTACGCTACTTCCCACACGACCGAGGGAAACCTTGTTTCTCCACTCACAAACCATAACCTAACTCCTTATCGTACGGGGTTTTCTTTCAAAACCCCTCTTTTTCACAACACCCTGCCAATATCTCTCTAGTAACCAATATCCTCTCAAACTCTCAGAATTTCGCCCACCAAAAACCAAATCATCTGCCTATAATAGGTAGGGGCAAACCCTCCACTCATCTCATCATTCACACACATTTCCTGGGTCAGGCCACCTTCACAATTCTTTTCCATAAACCCCATCCATATACAAATTGAATACAAGGAGAGACATCACACAACCTTGCCTCACTCTTCCCGCTATTTAAGTACTATAACCAATCACTGTTTGAACACATTTTTAATTCTTACACCACGCTTCACTAACGTCTATAATCCATACCTTTTTGATTCCATTCCAGAAGCCTACTCACTCACCACTATATATATATCCACTAAACACCTGCCTATGCCTTTCCCTATGTAACCTATTACTCCAGATCATTGTGAATGCTGATTGATTCTTCCTCCTCCCTCATTTTTCTCGTATTCATTTTGCCTCAATGTAAACGATTTGAATCCACACATCCCTACTTCGACTCTCTAAAAAAGCACTTGTTCATAAATCCATCAGCCTTCAGTCCCAACTCGTCACTTCGGCCACTCTTTCGACAATAACACCAGCATATAATCTTTGCCTACACACTCAAAAACTAAATACCGCTATAATTTCTACAGTTCCCTTGATCTTCCCTTACCCTTAATATAAGGGTACTATTAACTGCTCTCCTCCAATCCAGCAGGACTATACCTCCATAAACGCTTTAATACACAACTTGTCAAGATATCCCAATCAATCACATCTTGCCTCCGTTCTTTGATCATTTCACCAGTTAATTTCCATCTATAACCTGCATGATTTACCTGATCTTCCTTATCTCACTTTCATCACTCTACTCATTTCCCTCCCTCTTTGCTGAATTACCTATCCCCAAAATACCTATTCCTTTCTTGCACCATCAAAACCACACACACACACTCATTATCACCTCTTCATTAACTGCCAATATTATAACAGATTTTCGAAAGTGTTTCTTTCCACACGTCCGCACCACTCACACCATTTTCATCAGTTACATAAAAAACCATCCTATTCATTATTCTAAGCAGGTTCCCTATTACTAATCTCTTAACCTTTCGCGCTTCCTCCAGAAGAGCTTCCTATTCCCTTGCCTTGTATGATTCATCCTCCTTCCAAAACTGTTCACTTTACCTCTTCTTTTCTCTTACGTATGGCTCTTCTAGCATCCTTTTTTCCATCTCTTTCATAAATTCAAGCATTCTTTCTTTTTGAAAGCTTCAATCATTGCCTTTAGTAACATTAAAACCCTTCTTATTTTTTACTTTTAACTACTTGCCCATGCATCACCTCTTCATTCCACCACTCACTGTTTATCACATTCTTACTTCCTACTTTAGTCATCACCCCACGATACTTTTTTGGCATTGCTAATCATTGCTTTCCGTTCATTTGCTTACCAGATGTTCGACTCAGTTTCGAACGTTGTTCGCATTGCATCTGATTACTTCTGAGCGTTTTTTAACATACTTGTCCCTTGATTAAAACCTCTTCACTAAGGTTGTCACTCTTACTTTTATTTTTTCCAACATATCACCTTCCTCTCCAGTCCAATCCCTACTTTAATTAACATTTTAGACATAGTTAACAACATGCATGATGCCGATAATCCAATTCTAAACCCTGCACTGGGATTTTAACATCCAACACATACTTCAACATCTAATTCTTCATCAACGACAAAATCAATCATTACTTTTCACATCGTCTCGTCAAACTCTACCCTACACCAACAGACTCTAGTAATACTTATGGATCTCTTGTGTTTTAAAAAGAAATATTACATTACACATACCTCTTCACCTCACCAAGAAATCAATCACCCTTCCTTACCCTATTCTCATTTTCTCCTGCCCCCCAAAATCCACCTTGTTATAACCCATCGGCTTTCTTTTGATCATAATATATATATATTATAGTATTATATATATATATATACTTATATATATATATATATAATATATTCTATATATTATATATATATTATATATATATATATTATATTATATATATATATATACTTACTGTGCTATATACGAAGATCTACTTAAATAGTCCGCTATTACGTTGTCTTTACTGCTGTTATAATTTAAACACATAATTCTTTAATATACATAAAAAGAGGTAATTTTAAAAAAAAACAAAAAGAAAAGGAAATTTTGTGTTTTAAAAAAAAACCGTGTTTCTTTTTTTTTTCAAAAAACCAATTTAAAAAAAAAACAAACCATTTTTTTTTCAACAACCCTATATTCATATATATATATATATATATATATATAATCATAATATATACTATATTATAATATATATTATAATATATATATATATATAGCATTTACTCTTATAATAATATACTTATACTATATATATATATAGTAATATACTTATATATATTATATAATATATATATTATATATTTATAAATATACTATATATATATATATATATAATTATATATTATATATATATATATAATATCTATTATAATATTTATATATGTTTTTTTCTCTCTCAAAAATAATCGCTCAAAAAAAAGAAAAAAAAAGTAAAATAATAAGTCCAAAAAAAAAATTAATAAATTTATATGTCAAACAGGTCGTCGGGCCAATAAAAATAAATAAGCGCGCATAATTGCCCGCGGGCGATGAGGTTCCCCACCGCCCGCCTGTAGTACCAAGTTTTGTGTTCTAACGGGTCATTTTTCAAGGTTCGGGGGACCAGCAGCCGCCCAATGAGGTCCCCATCCTGGATCTATTTTTATCTCGGTTGCACCTAAATACATCCTCAGATAGGTTGTTATAACCTAGTTTTCATCACTCCTCACGTCAATATTTCCAGGTTATGGGGGTCCGACATACCTCCCACTGGGTGCCTCGGTCATTCTTACTTACCGGTTGCACCTAAGAAAACATCCTACAGAAGGCTGTATGCCAAGTTCATTCCTTCTACGTCTAATCGTTCTCCTTTTTGGGGCCTAACGTTTAATAAATAATAATAATAATAATAATATAATAATAAAATAATACTAATAATAATTAATAATAATAATAAATAATAATATATAAAAAATATAATTAATAATACTAATATTATATAATAATAATAATAATAATAATAATATATTAAATACAAGAATTTAACTACGTTAACGTGGCTGTAAAAAATGGAATACAGAATCCGACCGAAGGCCAGGGGTGCAACGGCGTTAGTTTGATAACTCCTTGCATGAACAGCGGAGCGTGCTCTTCGGTGGCTGCAGAGCTGGACTCGTGAAGGCTGTTAAGATAGAAAAAGGCACAAACACAGACATATGATTGGCTAATACACCCGTAAAAAATAAAAATTTGATTATATAAAAAAAATATATTTTTTTTATATTGTATTGTTTTCCGACCAGATGAGTAAGCTGGGGTGTATGAATTCCTGGTCTTGTGGCGGGTGTTCCGGCTCCTATCCTTGGGGCCTATCTTCACTCTTCAAGGGTGTCACCATCTGAAGCTCGGTACACAGGTTTAGGTTCTTGTGACCGCTTCTTTGAAGGGATGTAATAAGGAGTTGGTTGTTCTTTCTCAGTTTTATTTTCCTAATTATATCTTTACAGTTGTGGGTTGGACCCCTGTCCTTGGTGGTTGCTATTGCATTGCTATTAGTTTTGTTATTTAATCTTTTTTTTTTTAATAATATTAATAATTCTGCAGATGCCTGCTGACGTGGGTGTGGGGCGTCGTTTTTGAAGAAGTAAAGATGCCGCACATACTGGAGGCGTGGCTTAATTCCTGAACGATATTACATACAACATTTCCATTAGAGCGCGTTCGGCTCTGCCGTTCAGTTCCGTAGAGAGTTCCTTTCCACTTCCACAGGGAGTACCTCTCCACAATATAATAGTTTTTATATCCTAAAATAAAACCAAAATAGAAGAGATACATATGTAGAAGTGCATATAACAGTTTTTATTTAAAGTATTTAACTTCTTCTATGTGTCCCAAGCTTTTACTTTTTCAGCGATCTCTTTCTTGTCTAGCCTTTCTATTGCTAGTTATTATTTTGCTACTATGTCCATCATAACTTTGTAAGGCCATGCCACGACCTTGTATAAATAAATAAATAAATGTAGCCAAGTGCAGTCTTCCACCATTTTTTTCTTCTGCTTGCATGATTTTTTTCTTTCTGGCTGTGATTTAGCGCTTTTAAAATTTTTTCGGTGACATTTAGCATTAATGTGTGCAAAAAAATTGACAACACTGGTCTGGAGTCGATCCACAATATGGCTGATTGGCTAAACATAGTTCATGGAATTAACGTAAACAATAGTGATAGTTCGCGTTAGGAAGTAGAAAGGTCTTTAATTTGGCAAGTCATTTTTGCAATCTAAAGTGCACTTCACTTCATATTTGATGGACAATCAAACATGAGAGCTCTTGGGTTCCTAATTTTTGTGTGCATTTTAGGGCATTCCAATATACCTATAAATTTGCATTTTTTATTAGGTTTATTTTGGAAATATTTTGGTAATTGTAGAGCCACCTGTAGTATAAAAATGGTAATAGTCTAGTTCAACTGCATCTCAATCACATAAAACTATATGGTAATAGTAGTGCAGAGGGGTGTCACCCCTGATTTTTATGAAAATCACTATGGATATTTTGTGCTGTAAGACATAAGGAAACGAAAATCGTCGCTGCTCTTTAGGAAAAGAAAGTTACAGCCTCTCAAAGTTGTTAAAACTCATAAGCTGCGTTTCCAGAAGCCTGACTGCAGCCCAGACAGGTACACAGGCGCACATGCATCGTTTCCAGAGCCTGTTTGCGCACTTCTACATCATATAAACCTCGCAGTCAGGTGCCTGTTGTTAAATCCTCGATTTCAGGAATTAATAAACGGGCGCAGAAGAATACTTTGCTTATAAAGAAATCTTTTTACAAAACGTGTTGAAAATGGCTTGCTAAAATTTTTTAATATTTTGGTTAACTTTTATATTAAAGGATATCAAATATAGAGTATGTTAGTAATTTTATTTTACTACGAAGATCTATTTTTAAAGAGGTATTGTTTAGCACGATTGTCAGCTGATGCCGACGGGCGTATCATTTCATAAAATAGATACATTATAAGTATAAGAGTATTGTTTACATTGTCAGCTGATCCGGACGGGCGCAGCAGCATCGCCATTCAGGTAGCTGAATTTCCTGGTTCTCCAGTGATTGGTTAATGTAATTACTTTTTTTTTTTCAATTCGTGAAGCGTTTCCCAGTCGATTTTGCACACAGGCTGCACTTGGGCTTCTGGAAACGGAGCTATAGAGTATAGACTTTTCATTTTTGATCCATCAAGGTTAGGTCTCATTTCAGGCCATCTAGTTCAGGTTATGATAAGTTTTGTTAGGTATGGCAAAGAGAAAATCTTATGTAGATTAACATAAATCTTCTCATAGAACCATGAAACCTAGGATGGCCCTTAACCAAACAGTGTCGGCCAGTCCCACTATTTTTTTTTATAAGAAGGCCCTAATGCAGAAAATGTTTTAATAACTTTGAGTAGGCTCCAACTTTTTTTCCCTATAAGACCTTAAATCATGTTCATTTTTTTAAGCTTCATTATTATTTTTTTAGAGTATATCCTGTGATTTTTGAAATTTTTATTTTCTTTTTATAAGAAATGGGATTTTTAATAACTTTGAGAGGATGTAATTTTTTTTTTTAAAGAGTGGCCTTAATATTTGCCATTATCTTTCATTATAATTTTTTTCTAGAGTATATCCTTGTGATTTTTTTAATAAAAATCAGCGGGTGACAGAACTCCTTGCCCTCAATATATGTTAGATAAAATCTTATAAACATTTAAATTACACAAATAATATAAAAAAATTATTTGAATTTTTTTTTAAGACATTAAGAATATAGAGACAGTAAAAAGCCACATGGGGCCTATCGAGACTGTCCCAGTTCTAAGCCACACCCAAACAAGTACTCATGCAAATCCACAAAGGCACCCTAGGGCCTTGTCAATTTGTTGTAACTAACTACAAACCAATTTGCCTTAGTCAAAACTAATGATTAATCATAAAATATGATACGCCAAACCATCCACATGCATTAATAACTAGTTATGGTCACATCATGCGCCATCGTACATTAAATAACTACTAACACACTTAACAACCCCGCGCAATGTTGGCTTTGTCAATATATTCATATGATATCCCCAACCCACTCATAAACGAATCTAAGCCCTTTCCTAAGGATGTTCGCAAGAATCTCGAGTTTACACATCAACAAAACCTCCTCTGGCAGATTATTCCAAAAAATTTAAAACCCTATTACTGAATGCATGCTTTTTTATATTTAAAGTCAATCTTTCCTTCTTTAATTTTCCTTATTTATGCCCCCTGGTCACCGTGTCCATAGTTCTAATGCTATGAAAAATTTAATTGGTCTCGTGTATTTATCATAGATGTAAATTATTTGTAAGACTTTGTAATCATGGTCCCCCTTGAAAATACCGCCTTTCTACAGAAAACAATTCTAACCATCCTTCAGCCTCTCCTCATAGCTCTTACCCTCTAAACCCAGAAATCATGCGCTTGTCTGCTCGCTACGTTTGCATCTCATCATCTAGCATATCTAAGTCTTCTTTTAGATAAGGGCCCCCAAACTTGGTACACGAATACTCTATCTTACTTATGCCTAACGATAGCTTATTATCACACAGTTTTACTTAATTACTTCCTTCTGCTCTTGTAACAACATTGGCGATTTTATTTGCCCAGCATCTTATTAAGCCTTTATTTCTAGCTTCCTAAACTACTCGATTAGTCTAATTTCCACAATTACTGCGCTATAATCACTACCTCTAAATCTTTTCCTTGGTCCCAGCAGACTCAAGCCAATCCCATCTCATTCATATCCGGTAGTTTAAGATACTTCTTTCATATTTTGAGTAACCTAGCGTGAAGCAACCTTACAACTTTTACTATAAAATTCATTTGCCACTTATCTGGCTCCATCCAATGAAAGTTTGCAAGATCATTTTGTATCACTTTATGCATCTTCGCCACTATTCCTAATGCTGAGGTGGCCACACTTTAGTATTCATCCTGCAACTTAGAAACCTTGCCATTTAGTCCTGGTCTAAAATCATCTTATAATATATGAGGACAATGTGGCCCAAGCACTGAATCCCTGTGGGACCACCACTCTTCACTATTTCCATGATGATCTTATTCCATTTAGTTTTGTAGCACACTGTTTTTCTATTTCCGCAACCACTCTTTTAATCTCCAACCATGTTTACGCAACTTCCACCTATACCACAATGCAATAACCTTTTTTTCATCAGCCTTATGTGGGGAAAACCTATCTCAAAAGCTTTTACTAAATGGTATAAAAATATACAATATCACTTGCATCTCCTCGGTCGACTGCACGTCAGTATGTATTTCCATAATTCTAAAAAAAGGTTTGTCTGACATTGACCTACCCTTTCTTGGAAACCCTTTGCTGGGGACGGCAGTACAATACCTTTGTTAGCTTCTTCCTAAATATCTCTCTATAATACCTTTTCATTAACTTTCTCAGAACCCTTTACATACGCAAATGATGATTTGAAGCTAACTGGCCTAACATATATTTTCCCAAGTCGTTCCTTATTCTACTCATTTCTTATAATATAAGGCCACAAAAAACATTGGCATTCTTCCCCAGTCATTCTGTAGCCGTCCTCACCGAAATTTGATAGATCGATTAACAAATAAAAATACAAGTGCTCTTTGCAGATGCTGGTAACTACTCTCTTTTCAGAGAGTCATATTAGTATGACGACGCATCGAACGTGTTTATCTATATCATCAGGGCCTGCAGCCTTTACCTTGGTCAATATGATGCTAATACACGTTTTATATCTTTTAGCATCAAATTCAAAATTCTGTTAAGTCCTATTTTGTTACAATGCTACAGCAACTATGCTAGTCTCCCAGACTGATGTATCTAATCTTTCCTAGCTCAAACACTGAGCCAAAAATAAGCATTGCAAAAATTGGTTTTTGACATCTTCCTTATGGAACTCACGTAATTGTCAACATCACATTTTAATTAGGAACAATTGTCCTATCTTACTTTTAAATTTATTAAACTAAATATATTTGTTCAGATTCTTATTACTATTCTTTGCTACAAAACTTAATTTCTGCCTTCCTGCAACAGCATCGGAATATGGATTGGTAAAGTCTCGACTTTATATTTTGCTCTTATAAATTTTCTAAATCATCTTTCCTATTAATACCTTTGAATATTTTAAAAAATCTCGTGCTTTTCATTAATTTTCTTCTTATCTACTCTATTTCATCCAACAGGTTTTTCTCTCTTGCCACCCTAACTGGGTTTATTCTTGTAAAAACACACTGCTGGAATATTCCATTAAAATTTTGCTTAAAAAATGTTCCCACATGATTAAATACAGTTTTGAGTCTTTAACTCGTTTTATCCCCCCAGTTTAGTTGTAAGACTAAGCATGTCTCCGAAATTATTGTGGTAAAATCGCCTTTTTTCCGGAGATGATCTAAGATTCTTTTTCCTTATTAAACGTCAGAAACAAGCGTTGCCCCAAATTTGGGCCCAGCATTATTACATTCATATCTTTAAACGTCTAATTATATTATGGTCACTACGTCCTAAATATCTCCTCAACTCTAAACTATCCACCATAACTTCCATTGTTAGTTCTTAATAGTAAGTCTAGAAGTGCCTCGTATCTTGCTGGGGTTCTTGAACCAATCTGGTCAAAAGTTAAGTCTAGTATAACAATTTATGAATGCAGAACTAGGTACTATGGTCCATAATTAGACAAGGAATCCCAATGTATGCCTGGAAAATTAAAATCATCCATTCCATTATGACTATACTTTTTTTCTTTACTGTGGCATGATGAGGTACTCTAAAAAAAATTTCTTTCACCAATTTTCGCGTCTAATTCTTTGACTCTGGCCAGGAGGTCTATAAAAAGTGCCCAATCTAAAATGATTTTAATTGTAGTATAAGATATCCCACCGCACACTCCAATTTTCATATCATGATTCGATTTAAAGTCATCATTAATACAGATTGAGATATTGCTTTTAAATTAACATTCAGCGCCACACCACCACCCACCACCATTCTTTCCTCCTATCGACTGTATAAATAAAGTGCATATCCGTCTACTTTCATATTCCTGAAGGAGTCTCCATAATAATTCCGTTTTTTCATTTTTAACCTGCTCGTTATGCAAATAGCGAGATTCTCATTTGATTGGTATAACTAAATTCAGCTCAATCTTTTTTTATTTTCTACAGGCTATAGCCATGTTGTTGTAACAAAACATTCTTGATACTCGATATATGCTGATTTATTTTTTTACTCATCACAGAATGCATTATTTTTGAACCTGTAACAACATCTAGCTTTGAATTTATCTCCCCCCAACTTATTTCATAGTTTTACCATGCTCTTATTGTATCTAGATTAGCCTATCCACCGTCCCCAAACGTTTACCTAGTGTTTTTTTGCTAGAAACAGTCTCCTCAACTGTGTACTGAAAGCCCACACCCTTTTAATACCGACTCAAGTGAATATCTCCATCTGCTCGCAACAACAGATTCTTTTAATCTCTCAGAAATTCGTCTTCCACAAAATCAAAAATCCTAATATTTTCTGAAAAACTAATTTCTACCCTTTCACTTTACAAACCTAAAGCCCTACTCCTCATTCCTACCTGCACCGTAACCCTAGGTTGAGTAGTAGGGGTGCGGTGTGCTCGATAGAGTGTTGTGCTAGTTGTATATGTCGAGTGCATGATCATGGTTTGTTCCTTCTAGGTTCATAATGCTTCGCTGGATATCAAGTCTCGTCTGTACATCACAGCTGCGTATCTGTGTTGTTTTTGGATGTAGTGTCGCTTGATGCCCTGTGAATCTGTTTTGACTGGGTTGTTGTCTAGATAGGATGCTTGAGTTAGAGCTGTGTCGTCTTGTTTATGAGTTGTCGCTCAATCTGCAGAGTCTACTCGATTCGTCTCTGTTGATGTGCGAGTATTCTACTTCTTATGAAGTCTATAAGTGGCTTAGCTTTTAATATCGTATCATTGAGTGCGATGTTACTGCTGTAATTAGCTTGCTTATATCTGTGTTCATCTGATGATTACTACTTATTGATGGCTGGCTTAGGTTGATTGTTATGGACGTCGTATGTATAGCTGGGTCTTTGTTTCGCGTTCACTATGGGTTCTGATCTCACTCGATGGTGTTTGTGTGCTTTTTCGTACGGAATTCTAAGTCTCTGTCGTATCTAGTCCTATCTCACTCTGTCTTGAGTGAGTCTGATACTTGTTTGTCTGTTATAACTATTATATGCTTCGGGAGCTTACGTTGTATTATGGCACTAGTTTGTCAGTATTTGCAGAGTCCGACGATATTTGTCAGGATTTATCTGCGCTTCGGTGTCTCTAACAAATTGTATATATTATGCTTATCGCGCGATGAAGTCCTTGTTTAATGGCGTTTAATGAGATCTTTTTAGGTAAAATGTGCTCTGCTCATTTAGTGTGGAATTGCTTAGATAGGCGTTGGCGGAATTATGAATGTTACTAGAACTCGTATGTCTGATCGTGAGATCGAAGCTTAAGTCATTGGTATGTTGGATGCTTTTAAAAACGGCTGATGACGTTGTCTAAGCTCTGTGTAACTTCTGCGTGGTGCTTTGGATGAGGCTGTATGTATATAATTAGTTCTCTGTTGCGTGTACTGTAGTATAATAGTTTGATTTTTTGCGTCGGAGGCAAATTAATGTAGGGTCCTGTGCTATAAAGCTTTTACCTATATATATTATTATATATATAAATTATTATAGTTAATATACTATTATTACTTAATATATATATATATATATATATATTATATATATATATATATATAATCTTTATATTAATATTTATATATTATATGATATATTATATATATATATTATACCCTGTATATTAATATTATATATATAATATATATACTATATATAGTCTATATATATATATATATTATATAATATATATATATATATATATATATATTATATATATATATATATACCGGTATATATATATATATATTATATATATCATTATATATACTATCTATATATATATATTATATTATATACTATATATATATATCATATATGTATATATTATGAATATATTATATATATTATATATATACATATATATATATATTATTATATATTATATTACTATATATTAATATATATTATATAATAAATATGATATTTAATAATATGATATATATCATATATATATAAATCATACCGTATAATATATATATATTATATATATATATATATATATATATATATTATTATTATATATATATATTAATAATATATATATATATATATACTGATATATATATATATATATATATTATTATATGTATATATAATATATATACTATATATTATTATATATATACTCACATTCATATTCAGTCATTACAGTATTTTTAAATATCTCGTTAACTGTAAAAATAATTGCATTTTCCTTTTTATTTGTCATTTATATATCCTCCCTCTCTTTTTGCGATTATACAGGTTATAATGTAGAACCCTAAATTAGCCTAATATAATATTAGGCTTTTAGTTACAATGTCAACTTCTACTTCTTGGGAGTGCATTGCTTTTGATGGCAACGGTTCCATCATGGAGAAAATTTTGAGTGCTTCAGCTTGTTGCGTGCTTGGTTATTTTGTATGATTGCACTAGTACTCTAACATTGGATAAAATATATTTTTCTATACTATTGCTATGTTTGAATTTACAGCATATTGAAATATATATATATAATAGTATATATATTAGTATATGGTATATCTATATTATACTATATATATATTAGGGTAGTGTGAGTAATAGTAGCGTATAGTTTATTATACTATAGGGCGAGGGAGCCGGTATTTAGATATATATAGTCAGTGATTTATTATAATATATATATAGTATATACTAAATAGTATATATATATATATATATATAATAATATATAGATAATATATATATATATATATACGCCATATATATAGCTACTAAATATAGCATATAAATACTATTTTATAGTGATTGGCCGCCGGAATCCAAAGATTCTATTTGTCCGATACGCTACCCAGTAACCACCACCCGAATTTTTCAATACTCGATACCGATACGCAAAAATTTTTTGTCTAAAACTGAATACAATCCTGATACTTCTATCTCTATAAGTATGGACCTATATATATATGTACTATATAATGTATATAATACTATATATATATATATATATAATAGTATTATTATATCTACTATATATACTCATATATTTATATATATCACCACCGCTCTACTGATATATACTATAGTATATTATATATATATAATATATATATATTATAATACTGTATAGTATATTTACAAGATAGGCATAAATGCATGTTTATTATGCCTATATTTCACATACATATCTTTAACTTTTAAAAGTAAAACCCAAATTAAAAACAAACACATTTACAATTAAATAAATAAATTTTTAAAAAAGAGAGCTAGCTTTCGTCCCGGCACGCGGGAACTTCTTCAGGCTAGGGAACAGGATTTCTTTCTTGCTCTTCATCAGGTGAAAATGTGTTTTCCAGTTGGTCTGCTATCTTTTTTCATGGTTTTGTTGACTATTTTGATAGTTTTCAAGTATATTCGTTTTGAATGTAATCTATTTAACTTACCGGGGGGATGCCTTGTTGTAGTATTACATTATAATGCAAAGGAATTCATAATTTGCGCATGGTTCGGTATGAAGTGGATATTTCTACATCGTTTTATAATTGTCAATATTGATATGATGGTTTGTTATACGTCTATGACTGTGTTCAAAGCTGAATTTGTACATCTGTGGTATTCACCTCTGTTGTTGGCATTTTCTTGCTAGGGAGATACTGCTGTAGGTTTCACCTAATGTATGTTTTTATACATAGTTTGCAGGGGAAGTATGATATTATCAGCTTGTAGGGGAGATTTCTTTTGGTTTTGGGGGTTTGGAAAAATGTTTTTATATTTGTGTCTCGTTTTTGACTGGAGATGAGGGTAATTCCATCAGCTGATGTTACAAGACAAAGCTTAGGATTTGGCAATGAGATTGACCTAATGCAATTCTATGTATTAATGTTTCTTTTTTGGGCTTTTTTAAATTGCTTTTGTGATGAACAAGACATGGTTAGTGATGTGAATGAAAGGTTGGTTCCTGGATGATTTTGTTACCTGTGCAAGAGTAGAGGGGCACAGATCCGAAAGGCAAGGAGAAAATAGTGAATACAAACTGAATGAATTATATTTAGACGGATGATTTAGATAAACGAGTGTATATAGTTGGTGGCAAATGTCGGTTTTCTATCATAAAACGTAAATGTTGTGAATTTATCATATGTTGTTCCCATTGTAACCAAGTATCGGGGAGGAAAGGGGGAGTAGAGTTATTGGAAGGAAATTCTATGTAAACTTGGAACTGAGGATGAATTGAGTTGAATTGTGTTAGATGAACGTCATTGGAGTGGTATCGTGTGGTCAGGGAGACAAAATGCGTTACGTATCTGGATCCCATAAACTAGTTGTAGTAATAAATGGTGGGGGTAAAAATATGACTAGAATTTGGGTTAACGTCAATAATGATAAATATATATATATATATATAGTATAAATAGTATATACATGATATATATTATATATATATTATTATATATTCTATAGCTAATATATATATATATAATCTCATATAGTTAGATTCTGAGTCTATGGGGAGAATAGTGGGGACGCATACCTCAGGCCGAAATTTTGCTTGTAATATTTGCCAGTGAAATGGAAAAAGTTATGTTGTAAGTGTTGTAATTCATTCTGTTTTATATATTATATATATATATATTATATATTACTATAATATATATATATATATATATAAAATATATTATATACTATATTCCATATAATATGTCATGGCAGAGTCTAGCTTTTATCTTTTTAATTCTGCCGATTAAAATAAGCTAAACCGGGATCTTTCAATTTGAAAAGTCGGGTCAGGATCGCAATACTTCCGTTACAAACATAATACCTGGGTGTGGCTAATAAATGTCACGCTACTGAACTTTACTATTAAATAACGTCACTACTATTATATATAATAATACTCTGAACTGTTATGTATCGTATTGTTCATCACTGAGAATCACGATACTAATTCGCGACTGTCGTAACGACCCTTAACATCAAGAAGCGACGGCTCACTAAGAATTAAGAAAACTCTTTGGGAAAAGCCATCTTCGACACATGTTTTGTAACAGATTTGTTTGTAAACCAAAAGTATTTCTTCCGCGTAGGTTCAACAGTCATAAGTTTCGTCTAAAACGAGATTGTAAGAAAACGGGGGTGCCTGACTGGTGACGTTTAGTGAGTAGAGGTTGACGCAAACGGGCTCTGGAAAACGATGCATGTGCGCCTGTGTCCCCGCCCGGGCTGCAGTCGGGCTTCTGGAAACAGCAGCTCCTATCTTCTACACTCCACATCCATAAGACTTCTTTGCAATCCAGTTTGCATATAGTTTTACCTTTCTCTTTCATTTTTCCCTCTTGTTCTTTATTAATTCAAGGCACTATGTTATTTATCTATTATTCTCCTTTATTTATTTAGTAAAGAATGTCTGATTTTATAAATATTTTTCTACTATTTTTTCCCATTATCACTATTATTATATATTTCACATTAACATTAAATTTTCAGTTCATCAACTCGCTAATATTTGTTAACCTTCTTTTATTGTATTAATTCTCAAGGGTGGCAACTCCTGTGAATCGACAGAATGCTACTTCGTACATATGAGCCCGAAGCACGTTTCCATCTAGACATTGATTTTAATTCTTCTCTTTTAGTTTTTTATTCGGAAGCTATCGTCTCCGACCACCTCTTTCGGACAACTGCCTTTCAGATCACTGATTAATACGGATATATAACTATATCTTACTAACTCATATTACTATATAACATGTATCACTCTCATATAACTACCCCTACTATACCTACCCTCACCCCAAATATATATATATATATGATATATAGTGAAGTTTCTACCATCCACAAGTATCTCGTACTCTCGCATCACCCACTCCGCTCCTTCTAGATTGTACACCCAACATTCTGACGAACGCATTCTGTCACTGTGTCTTGGATAAAGCAGGTACCTTGAAGCCACCACAGCTGACTCCCCACACTACCATATATAGCTACTATATACTACTCATATACTTCCTACTATATACATATATAATTAATACGGAGCCACAATAAAGGTCATCCGCCATATATATATATATACTATATATAACTATATCTACTACTAACTACTAATAAAGTATCTATACCCCTATATATACCCTCACTTGATGACGAAAAACTCGCACATACACCACAGTGTTTATAAGTGCTGAAATGTGTTTTCAGAGAAAGGTAGTTACATGATTTTTAGATATTTTAACAAACCTCGAAACTGTTACAGTAAATAGACTTAAAAACTTTAGATTCAATTCACACACAATTACCCTCAGCCTTTCTTCTTTGGGGGCTAGTTTGTTGATTGAATCTAAAGTTTTTTTAATTCCTATTTTAATGTAACAGTCTTGGTGTTCAAAAAGATAAACTCATTTACTACTTCTCTTTTGTTGCCTCTACGTCCGCGCTCCAGGGGTCTTTGAAACATCTCACACGCCGTCCATAACTATAATATCTCATACCTATATATATATATATAATATATAATACTATATATACTATCATAATATACTACTATCATCGACTATCATATACCTCAATCTATAATAATATATATACCTACCTATACTATATTATATATCATAGTATCATATATATATATTGGGATAACCAACCTGGCGCACCCATCCACCACACCAAAACACTTCCGTTCAAAAACAAAAATCTTACATAATCTGGTTCAACTTGGGAACTTATAAAACGGTTAATAAAAATCCCCTCGGAACCCCCACTCGACGTACACCATGCCACTGGCCAAACCGACCCCCACATTCTTTCCTATCTCAGCGGGGCTACACCCCCGTACGCCGACCGTAAGTAGTGGTTAAACATAATCCTGAATATTGCTTCAACACCATATGATGAAAGATATATAAAAAACAAATAAATAAAGATAACAGTGGAAGCAAGCAGTATTTTTACATGTAATACTATGACCTGTGAGGACTTTCACTAACTTTTTCTCAGCGCTTCGTTTCTCGAGTCTAAATGTATAATATATATATACTATTATATATAGTATATACCGTATAGTTTACTATCACTCACTATTCTAGATATATTATATTATAACCCTAATATATATAATATATACTATATATATATATAATATACTATAGTAATGGCTATACTACTACCCCCCTTGCAGCTATTCCCCAGGCCCCCCCCCTGCATTCCTTGCGCGCGCGTTTCCTTAAGCATCTGAATAGCTGGCGTGACACTCCGCCCTCTGGCGCGCTCCCCCTCGCACAGATGAGAAACTAGCCACAGCACCAGCATGTAATAATCTGCACTCCCTTTTCCTCGCAACTTTAAAAGTAAAAGCAACTTGATCCACAAATAATTCAAATCAATTTCAGGCTTGATATCTTCTTTTGAAAACTATTAACCATATGCCTATGGTTCACTACAATGAGTTAAAACACTACCGAACTACAATAATAAAAATAAATAAATAAATAAATAATATTTACGTTAAAACTTATTATTACTACAAGGAAACTCGTTCCGTCCCCTCCTTGCCTATCTCCGACTCACCACCTTCCACTGTCTCTCTCGATACGTACACAGCAAGCCACCAATTACCACCAGCAAGTAATCATTAGGGGCCGAGGATTTTAAGAAGATAAGTTAGTGACTGGTATAAGGATAGACTCTGTTAATAACTCACAACTTGAAAAAAGTTAAATAATAAGTACTCTTTATTCCAACCCTATAACCATTGAGCTATTAACGTTGGCATACTTCTGTGGCCGGATAGCCCTGGGGTCTAGAGACATCGCTGTAAACTAAATGAAGGTGGTAATTCAATAACCTCACAAACCTAGCGTAGTTTCATAACCTCCTGAGTTTCCTGACAACAAACTGGTATAATAATGGAAATTAATTTTAGGTTAGGTAGGTTAAGTCTTCCGGATAGTTAAGGTTAGGTTAGGGTGTAGGCTTTACAATTGATGTCGACCTTCGGTAGTCACAGTAGCAGATCCAGAAGCAAATATGCCCCGGGATAAATTATAATTCTGGTTCTGCTTGGCCAAGGTAAATTACCATGGTTATAATATAACTTCCAATTCAGAAGAACTGATACCTCCAGATGTAAGACTTAAAGCGTTACAAATCTACAATTTTAACGGGGAAAGTGTAAGGGGAGCCAGAACGATGGAGTCGGTTATCTTTCAAACGACTAAATCGCGGCAAGGAACTCTTCTACGGTAATAGTTGAGGTTTAGCGTATGCTAATAAAACAAAAATAGATTTTTTAAAACTAATGATATTTTGCTTCATACTCGCCCACTCTCAACAACATCGGGTTTAAAGTTTTTTTCAAACACACAATCGACTGTCTTTTCACATCAACTCTTGCATAAATGCTCGAATTCTTTTTAAAATT
This sequence comes from Trachelipus rathkii, assembly GCA_015478945.1. Lineage (NCBI taxonomy): Eukaryota > Metazoa > Arthropoda > Malacostraca > Isopoda > Trachelipodidae > Trachelipus > Trachelipus rathkii. The sequence goes on from JABUQX010042135.1 coordinate 42,400, forward strand.
AAATCCGACTCGTTCTTGAAACTGGTGAAATCATAAAATCTGCAAAAGTTGTTTAATTATAAAATGTTTGACAATTTACGATTATTATCTATCTAAGCCGCCCGATTATTGCCCGGGCCTGTTCTTCTTAATATTATTTCCCTCTTCCTACGCCCGTTCGACAAATATATAGCGTTATACGATAAGTTTAATAGCACGACAGCATATTTCTGGTATACTAACGAAACATTATCCCCCACAACCTAAACTTGCAATGGGATCTCCTCCCCCCACACCTCCCCCGTACATTGAGACCATAAGAAGTGGAAATTTCAGTAGATGGTATATATTTATAACTACGTGAAGAGAGATTTTGGCACAGTTTTTAGTCATCTGTAAATAGGCAACCGAATATATTAAAGAGAAAAACAGAATGTATGCGAAAAAAATTAGTCGATATTCTCATCCAGTATACACACTAATGCTCAAACTAAATTACCGATATATACTATTACCCTCATATATATATATATCTATACCACCTACAATCAAAATTAAGATATGATATATATATATACTAATATATATATATATATCAATATATATATATATATATATTATAAGACTATTATATATATAACATATATATTAATAGTATATTTCGATACAGATCATTGGATATGGAGTATCGATATTTCTCGATATAACTCGATATCGAGAACTTGGCGCGGCGCAGAATATAAACCTTTACCAACCGAGCTTCTCACTAAGCCCTGAAAGAAAGGCATATATTTATAAGTGCGCCATCGATACTAAGGAGTGAGACCTTGCAGGACGTGCAAGACGCAGTCGATCTTTTACTTTCGCATCTGGTGAGAACCTTCTTTGAGTGAAATGAGGAGCGATAACTCCGTTATGCCCACATCCAACACCTGTTGTATATATTCCCATTGCCACTAAGTCATGCTAATAATACGGCGGATATCAACTAATTTAGTATGAATCTGATCTATAAATAAATCATTGTGACTCTGGCAGGGGTTTTAATACAATGTTGTCACATAGAACACACCTTTTGTATATCTCTATCTTGCCACGGGACTTTCTTCTGTAGGCACTTTTTCTTTCGTCGGTGAAAACTCTGACATGCAGTGTATGAATTGTCGTTGTGAAATAATATTCGGCTGGATTTCGGTAGTGTCTGTTTTCAACCACGCCCTACCCAGTACGATCCCAGCATTTCGAATAGACCGCTCAAACCCACTACGTCGTAACGCTAACGCTACTTGAAAACACACACACACACCACAACCGAGGTAATAATCCTGTCTGCATTTCCCTAAACCATTCCTCAATACAATAAATGGACGGTAATATATATATATATATATCATAACATATTTTAATCTTCATATAATATAATATATATTATAATATATAGTATAAGTATATATATATATATCATATATATATATAATATAATAGATATAACGTATATAGTATGTAATATATATATCTAGGGCTGTTTCAAGACATTATTCCGAACAAATTGATAGGTGTATGTCAGGTTACCGTGAAGGTGAAACGTTTAGTTAAATGAACTTTTCCCCCTAAAGCCCCCCCAGAGGGAAGACGTGCGCTGACCGGAGCAATGTGTACGTGATGTGTACAGGTCCTATCTCGTGGGTAGCAGTTACACGGTGCCCGTTGTTACGTTATAGGTGCAGTGCGTGTTGCTATAAACATGAGGAACAGCTACCGGCGTGGAACGTCACCAGACATGGGGGATCGGTGTGTTATGTGAGCCGGCGAGGGGAGTGGAAATGGTGCACGTCCATCTCACGTGCCCTGAACCGGCTACGCCCATACAGAAGGACACTCCACCATTACATCCTTTGCGTCCCGTCGTAGCGAACGGACTGCGGGGAACGGGTACCCTCCGTTACTGCGCAACAGTCGGTGATGGCATTTCGTGCTGTGCGGGACAACGCTCCCGTCAAGGCAGGATGGCCGTCTCCGGAGATGTTTATTCAACAACCGGTCTCCATCACGCGTTAGCTGTGTCGCATGCTATGCCACTGTAAGCCACCACGCCAGTGTTGAGAATCGTGCGGGAGTACCCTAACCTACATTCGTACTAACTGTGCAGGGTACAAGCCTTGGGACCTGCCGACAATGCAGCCCCGTCATGAACGTTTGTCATGGTGGTTTCTTCCGCTAGTCTGACAACAGGAAATGCTGCCGTTCCCCGATACGCTCCGTTCAACAGATGAGGCGATCTTACACGTGACGTGCTATTTCAACTCCAGCCAATAGCCCACGTAAGAGACTTATGAGAACCCGCATGCTAGTATGCCTACGTTGTCACCGACACCGGTTCTCCGTCAACACCTGTGGGCAGGTATTGTTGGCCAACACCTGTAAGGTCCAGTCGTTCTCCCGCAAAGGCTAGCACTGCAAAGGCTAAAAGGTGCAGTCTATCTATAGTTCCTGCAGATGACGTTGCAGAAACAGCTCGGGATCCTATGTCGGCGCGTGCGAACGCATCTTTGTTCCGCATAATGGGCCCACCCGCAGCTTCTGCATCGATGCTGCGGCACCAGCTCACGTCGATTTCGGCGCACCACGAATGGATAGGCTCGGGGGGACGCGTTGCCTGGCCACCGCGGTCGCCGGATCTGACGCCCCTGTGGGCTTCTATCCTATGAGGCAACGTTAAGGTAATGTGTATGCGACGCCCGTGTGCCATAATAGTTTGATCTACTGCACAGCATACAGGGACGGGCCTTTAACCGTCATCAACAAGCAGGACGCGCACACCGGCTCTCGACAGAGTTTGTGTGTCGGTGCTATCGGAGTCGTAGCGAGGCCTGGTGCCGCGAAGAAGGCCGCAACCACTTGAACATGATCATTGGTAACCGCATGAGATAGATAAATACTATGCTGTAACACAGTGTTTATTGTTCGTTTTGACCTACATGTGTACATGTGTCGCGCGCAAGCTCGTATCCGATTGCGCAATAGCAGCCGCCTCGGGGCAACTCGGGCGGGAGGGTTCATATTAAACGAAAATAATTGACCTACACTACCTATCTAGCTGGCTAAGTCCAATTTGTCGGAAGGTCTTGAAACACCCTTAAAATATATTAATATATATAAATATACTATATAATAATATATACTATATATTAATTTAGTATTTTATATATATCATACTATAATATTTAAATATTATAAATATATAATATATATATAGTATATATATATATATATATTATATATATATTTAATATAGTATTATAATTACGTTATATATTAAAATATATTATATATTATATATAGATATATATATATATACAAACTTAGTGATCTCGCAGATATGGATATAATGCAATTTGGATTTGTTGCATT